>NEEE01009735.1:0-19225 GCA_002278615.1 Pogonus chalceus | reverse complement strand
AGATAATAATGTAAATCTTCCGATAAAATATGAATTTCTTAAAGAAATAACCCATGTAAAAAATTCATTAAAAAAAATTAAAAATCAAACAGAATTCGACGAACTATTTAGTAAAAATATAATAAATAAAAAGAAGTGAATTACATTGATAAATTTTAAAAATATAAGTTATTCGTATAATTTAAAAACTCCTTTTGAAAAAAAGACATTTGATAATTTTTCTTTGACAATTAAAGATAATAGTGTATCCGCTATTATTGGTCAGACAGGTTCTGGTAAATCAACATTAGTAAAGATGATTAATGGGTTAATTAGACCAAATAAAGGTGTAATTGAGGTGGATGATTTTGTTATTACCCCCAAAACAAAAGAAAAAAAGCTTACTCTACTAAGAAAAAAAGTAGGACTAGTTTTTCAAAACCCTGAAAGGCAATTATTTGCAGAAACTGTTTTAAAAGATGTAGAGTTTGGTCCTCTAAATTTTGGAATGAGTAAAGAAGAAGCGCATGATTCTTCAATTAATTCATTAAATACTTTAAAATTCCCTAAGGAATTGTTTGAAGCTTCACCATTTGAATTATCTGGTGGACAAATGAGAAAAGTAGCAATTGCAGGAATATTAGCTAGTAATCCAGAAGTAATTATTTTTGATGAACCAACATCTGGACTTGATCCAGCTTCTACAAAAGAAGTTTTATCTTTGCTAAAAACATTGAAAAATGCAGGTAAGACTATAATTTTAATAACTCATCAGATGGATCAATTAATGGATAATGTTGATGAAGTATTTGTTATAGAAAAAAGTCAGTTGAAGTTCACTGGAACTCCGACCGAATTCTTTATTAATCACGATAGAATAGAATTAAATAATTGGGGAGCTGATTATTCTAAATCAATTCTATTAGGTGAACAAATCGGGATTGATAAAAAAAATGCTTTAACATTTCAAGATCTAATTAAAAACTTTAATAATCTTTCCATTTAATTAAAGGAGATAACAACAATGAATATTTTAGGAAGATATTTACCGACAAACTCTTTTTTTCATCAATTAGATCCAAGATTTAAATTAATTGCTAGTTTTTTTATGATTTTTATTACTTTTACTACTAGCAAATTAGATTTTTACTTTATTTACTTATTTGTTCTTTTATTAATGTTAAAGGCTAGCAAGGTTCCTTTTAAAATATTTTTAAATAGTTTGAAAGGTATTTTATTTATTTTATTACTGACACTGTTTTTACAATTATTTTTCAATAATCAAGGTTCTATATTATTTCATTATGGGATTATAAATATAACTGATGTTGGATTAATGACAGGAACAAGAGTATTTTTAAGATTTGTAATCATCATTTTAATTACAACCATACTTACATCAACAACTTCTCCTATACAAATTTCTGACTCAATTGAATATTTATTATCGCCTTTAAAAAAGTTTAATGTTCCTGTGGCTGATTTTTCATTAATAATTTCTATTGCCTTGAGATTCGTTCCAATAATTTCAGATAGTGCTCAAACAATTATTGATGCCCAAAAATCTAGAGGATCAAATTTTGAATCTGGTGGATTGATAAAAAGGGTAAAGGCTTTTATTCCAGTATTATTACCTTTATTTGTTACATCTTTTCAACATTCTATGAATTTAGCCGACTCTATGGTTGTTAGAGGATTTACAGATTCTGATAATAGAAGTAAATATAGAATTTTAAAGTTTACAAAAAAAGATATCATTTCAATGATTGTACTCGTTATTGCTTTTATCATAATCATTGCAATTTATTAGTTAATTATGACGAAAAAAAATTATACAAATTATAAGATTGTAATTGAATATAATGGAACTGATTTTGAAGGTTTTCAAGTTCAAAATAATCGAGACAATACAAGAACTGTTCAAGGAACATTAAATAAAATAGTTAATGAACTTGCACAAAAAAGCAATGAAAATATCAAAGTCATTGGAGCATCCAGAACTGATAGTGGTGTACATGCAACAGGGCAAGTTGCTAACTTTGTCTTTCCGTACTCAATACCAGAAGAAAAGATGCTTATTGCATTAAATTCTAAAATGCCAAAAGATTTATTGGTAAGAGAAGTCAAGAAAGTAGATTTAGATTTCCATTCTAGATTTGGTTCTAAAGGCAAGAGATATAGATACAAGTTTTATGTTAAAAGATTTAATGAACCTTTTTTTGAAAATAGTGAGACTAGATTTAAATATCATATTGATGAAGAATTGATTCAAGAGGCTAAGGACAAATTTTTAGGAGAACATGATTTTACAGGTTTTTCAGGATCATTAGATGAAAATAAAATTAAAGTAAGAAACATCAAAAAAGTTGATTTTATTAAAAAAGGTGACGATCATTACGAATTTGTTTTTGAAGGTGATGCATTCTTATACAATCAAATAAGAGTTATGGCAGGTGTCTTATTAGAGGTTGGAGCTAATAGATTAAAAAAAGAATATATAGATGAAGTTTTGAAAAATAAAGTAAGATTAGGAAGTTCTCCTACAGCTCCAGCTAGAGGATTATATTTAGAAAAAGTTTTTTACTAAAACGTTTGATAAAAAGTGATTAATTATATATAATTTTACTGTTGTATTTACTTAATGCCCTGGTACGGTCTCAAGTAAATTAATTATTAAGGAATCTTAAAATGAATAAAACACATTTAGCTAAACCATCTGAAGTTCAAAGACAATGGTATATCGTAGATGCTCAAGGAATTTCTCTTGGACGTGTATCATCAATAGTTGCTTCAATTCTTAGAGGTAAAAATAAACCAAACTTTACTCCTTCTGTTGATACAGGAGATTTTGTTATCATTCAAAACGCTGATAAAGTTAAATTAACTGGAAACAAGGCCAAGGATAAAACGTACTACCGTCATTCTGGTCATCCAGGTGGTTTGAAATCAGTTTCTGCTGGTGAATTATTGCAAAATAACACTAGAAAACTTTTTGAAAACTCAATTAAAGGTATGTTGCCAAAAACTCCATTAGGACGTAAGCAATTACTTAAATTACATGTTTATAACTCTGGTGAAGAAATTAAACAAACAGCACAACAACCAAAAGTTATTGATATTAAAGGACTAATTTAAGGAGAAAATAATGGCACAAACACAATATGCAGCGACAGGTAGAAGAAAAAACTCTGTTGCTAGAGTTAGACTTGTTCCAGGAACAGGTAAAATAATAATTAACGATCGTCCTATTGAAGAATACATCCCTTTTGCTAATTTGAGAGAAGTTGTAATTCAACCATTTAACGTTACAAAAACAAATGGTTCTTATGATGTTATTGCAAACGTAAAAGGTGGCGGATTTTCAGGTCAATCTGGAGCTATTAGACATGGGATAGCTAGAGCATTGTTAGTAGTTGATTTAGATTTTAGATCAGTACTTAAGTCAGCCGGACTTCTTACAAGAGATGCACGTATTAAAGAACGTAAAAAGCCAGGTCTTAAAAAAGCTCGTAAAGCACCACAATTCTCAAAGCGTTAATATATCAAAAAACACCAATATTATATTGGTGTTTTTTTATAAATATTATTTTTGCTTTTAAATAAAATTATTAATTAAATGATTTAAAACAATTTTAATAATTTATAATTATAGTTATTGTAATTGAAATTAAAAATTCAAATAATGGAGAAAATCATGTCAAAAGTTATAGTTTCTGCTTTAGATTTAAAAGATAAAAAAGTTTTAATGAGAGTGGATTTTAACGTCCCTCTAAAAGATGGAGTTATTACAAATGACAATAGAATAGTTGCAGCACTACCAACTATTAAATATGTTTTAGAACAAGGTGGAAAGCCAGTACTTTTCTCTCACCTTGCACGTATTAAAAGTGAAGATGATAAAAAAACCTTAAGCTTAAAACCAGTAGCTGAAAGACTATCAAAATTGTTAGGAACTGAAGTTATTTTCCCTGGTGTTACAAAAGGAGAAATTTTAGATAAGGCAGTTGATAGTTTGGAAAGTGGCCAAATATTAATGGTTGAAAACACTAGATTTGAAGATGTTGCCGATGGTCTACAAGTTAAAAAAGAATCTGGTAATGATGTTGATCTTGGAAAATATTGGGCTTCTCTTGGAGATGGAATATTTATAAATGATGCTTTTGGTACAGCACATCGTGCCCACGCTTCAAACGTAGGAATTGCCTCAAATGTTGAAACTACTGCAGCTGGATTCCTAATGGAAAAAGAAATCAAGTATCTAGATGAAGCAGTTAATAGTCCTAAAAGACCATTCGTGGCAGTTTTAGGTGGAGCTAAAGTTTCTGATAAAATAGAAGTTATTGAAAACTTACTAGACAAAGCTGATAAAGTAATTATTGGTGGAGGAATGACATATACATTCTTTAAAGCAATGGGATATGATATCGGAACATCACTTGTAGAAGATGATAAAGTTTCTCAAGCAAAACAAATTATCGATGATGCTGGGGATAAATTAATCCTACCGATTGATTCTATCGTTTCTGATAAGTTTAGCAATGATGGAGATATTAAAACTGTTGGTCAAAATATTCCTGATGGATATATGGCTCTTGATATCGGACCTAGATCTATTAAATTATTTGAAGAAAATCTTACTGGTGCTCAAACAGTTGTATGGAACGGTCCAATGGGTGTGTTTGAAATGAGTAATTTTGCAAATGGTACTCTTGAATTAGGTAAGTTCATTGGATCTCTTACTTCTCAAGGAGCAACAACAATTGTTGGTGGAGGAGATTCTACTGCAGCAGTTCAACAATTAGGAATAGCTGATGAATTCACTCATATTTCAACAGGTGGTGGAGCATCTCTTGAATATCTTGAAGGAAGAGAATTACCAGGAATCGTTATTATAAATAACAAATAATTAAGTAGTAGGTACTTACAATGAATGTTAAAAAAAGAAAACCTATAGTAGCTTCTAATTGGAAGATGAATAAAGACTTTAGTCAGGCTATAAAAGATTATTTAACTATTTCTAACAGTACTAAAAATATAGATGATTTTGAATTTCTTCTCGCTACACAAGATATTTTTCTAGAACCATTAGTAAATTTAAAAAAAGAAAATAAATCTAATGTAGAAATTTTTGCTCAAAATTCTCATTGGAAAAACAAAGGTTCTTACACCGGAGAAACATCTCCTTATGCTTTAAAAAGTATAGGTGTAGATGGCGTTATGTTAGGTCATTTTGAAAGAAGATCTTTTTTTAATGAAACCAATGATAAAGTTAATTTAAAAGCTATAAAAGCATTAAAAAACGGTTTAAAAGTTATTTTAGATATTGAAGAATTTGAACAACTTGAACCTTCATTAAAAAATATAGACCAGGAACTTTTGAAAAAATTATCGGTTGCTTTTGAACCTAAGTTTGCTATTGGATCTGGTAATACAGCTAATAAAACTGGTATAGAAAATGTAGCAGAATTAATTAGAAACCAAGTAAAAGATTTATATGGAACAGAAGAATCTGAAAATATAAGGATTTTATACGGTGGTTCAGTTACAAAAGAAAATGTTTCAGAAATTATGAATCAAAAAAATATTGATGGTGTTTTAGTTGGAAGTGCTTCTTTAGTCCCGCAAAATTTTATTGAATTAATTAAAAACATAAAAATTTATTAATTATTTTTTTGATGATAAAATTAAGTTATATTTTTAACAATTTTTTAAAAATTAATAAATATATTACGAGGAATATAAATCATGTCATTAATTACAGACATTTACGCAAGAGAAGTTTTAGATTCAAGAGGTAATCCTACTGTTGAAGCTGAAATAATTACAGAAGACGGAGTTGTTTCAAGAGGAATTGTTCCTTCTGGTGCTTCTACTGGTGAACATGAAGCCGTTGAATTAAGAGACGGAGATAAAAGCCGTTATAATGGTAAAGGTGTTTTAAAAGCTGTTGAAAACGTAAACACAATTATTTCCGATGCATTAGTTGGTCAATACGATGTTTCTGATCAACGTGGTATCGATTTAGCAATGATCGAACTTGATGGAACAGAAAACAAAGGGAATCTTGGTGCTAACGCTATATTAGCTGTTTCTATTGCTGTTGCTAAAGCAGCAGCTAAAGAAGCTTCATTGCCATTGTATCAATATCTTGGTGGACCTAACTCTTACGTTATGCCAACACCAATGATGAATGTTATTAATGGAGGAGTACACGCTGATAACAACGTTGACTTCCAAGAATTCATGATCATGCCAGTTAGTGCACCTTCTCTTAAAGAAGCTGTAAGAATGGGTTCAGAAACATTCCATGCTTTAAAAAAGTTATTAGAAAAGAATGGTTTCAACACAGCAGTTGGTGATGAAGGTGGATTTGCTCCTAACTTTAAAAACAACGAAGAACCATTCAAATATCTTATTCAAGCTATTAAAGATGCTGGTTACAAGCCAGGTGTTGATATAGCTATCGCCTTTGATGTTGCTTCATCAGAATTCTACAATAGTGAAACTAAGATGTATGAATTAGCAGGTGAAGGAGAAAACGGCAAAAACTTAACAGTTGAAGAATTTTCTAATGTATTAGAAGGTCTTGTTGACAAATATCCTATTGCTTCTATTGAAGATCCATTTGATGAAAACGAATGGGATGATTGGGTTACTTTAACAAATAAGTTAGGTAAAAAAGTACAATTAGTTGGTGATGACTTCTTCGTTACTAATACTAGTTATCTTGAAAAAGGTATTAATATGGGAGCAGCTAATTCTATATTGATAAAAATTAACCAAATTGGTACATTGACAGAAACTCTTGATGCTATCGAAATGGCTAAAGAAGCTAAATATACAGCTATTGTATCTCACCGTTCTGGTGAAACAGAAGATACAACAATTGCTGATTTAGTTGTTGCTACAAATGCTGGACAAATCAAAACTGGTTCAATGAGTAGAACTGATAGAATTGCCAAGTACAATCAATTGATGAGAATCGAAGATGAACTTGAAGGACTTTCAGTTTATAAAGGATTAAATAGTTTGTATAACCTTTCAGAATCAGCTAGAAAAGAAATACAATCACACACAGGTGAATAACCAATAAAAAACACCGAAAGGTGTTTTTTTAATGATTTTACTAACTACAAAACTTAGGAGAAAAAAACATGTCTGATAACGAATTTATGAAAATGGCTTTAATATCAATAGCAGAAAAAATAGATTTTAAAAGTGAAGATATAACATCTTGGGTCGACGGTTCGAATGGTAATTTTATAACTTTTGATAATAATTACGAACCTGCAGATGGAGATATTAAAGTAGATTTCTCTGGTAAAAAAATTAAAAATGATAGTTCTGATCTTGTATATGATACATTTGGAAAGTTTTATTTTGATAAAACCATAAAAGAATTAAATTTTAAAATACAAATTGAAAAGTAAAAGGTTTTAGATATGGTTTTAGATACAAAAAAAACAAATGAATATTTGTTCGGTGAATTAACTGATCAAATGTATACGTATTACAGTAAAAAAGATTTTAGTAAAATTTCTATTGAAAATGTTTTATCATCTTCTTTGAATAATTTTAACCCGGTCAATATTAGTGTTAGAGAATCTAAAAGAAAATTTGATAATTTTATTAATAGAAATTTATCTTTTATTGTCACAAGTGCAGCAAACAATATGAAAGTATTAAATATACCTGAAGGTAAACCTTATTTTTTTTATAATTATTTAAAAACGTTAGTAGGTGATACTGATGGTTATACACAAGACGACAAACAATTATTATCTAAAATTATTAACAGTCAACTAAAAAACGAAGGATTTCAATCTTTGAATGCTTCTATTGTATTTTCTTTTTTAACAAAAGTTGGTTTTTTTTATACTGGTAAAACTATCGCAAAAAAGACTAAGCCATTTGTGGTTAGGAATAAAAGTTTTGTAAACAATAAAAATATGAGAAATAAAAAAATATGAGTCAGTCAAAAACAAATAATAGAGTTACATTTGCTATTATTTCTCACCCCGATGCTGGTAAAACAACTTTAACTGAACAATTTTTATTGGAAGGTAATGTAATAAGAGAAAGTGGAACAGTTAAGGGAAGAGGAAGTTCTAAATTTGCTTCATCAGATTGGATGGAAATAGAAAAACAAAGAGGTATTTCTGTTACTTCATCAGTTTTACAATTTGAACATAACGGTAAAAAAATAAATATAGTCGATACTCCAGGTCACAATGATTTCTCAGAAGATACTTTTAGAACATTAATGGCAGTTGATTCAGTCATAATGGTAATTGATAGTTCCAAGGGAATTGAAAGTCAAACTAAAAAGTTGTTTGAAATTGTTAAAAAAAGAAAAATTCCTATTTTTACATTTTTTAATAAGATAGATAGAGATGCAAAAGATCCGATGGAGTTAATTGATGAATTAGAATCAACGTTAGATATTAAAACTTATCCTAGAAATTGGCCTATTGGTTCAGGGCAATTTTTAAAGGGAACATATAACTTTAAAACTAATGAAATTGATTCATTTAATAACTCTAAAGACTTGTCAATTGAAGATGATGTAAAAGAAGATATTTCTTTGATAAAAGACATTAACAATGATTTAACAAACATTGATGAAGAAATAAAAAAAGGAGATTTAACTCCTGTTTTCTTTGGATCAGCCTTAAAAGGTTTTGAAACCAATGATTTCTTTAATTTCTTTATTGATAATGCTCCTTCACCTAGAGGAAAGAAGTTAGTAAATAATGAAACAATCGAAGCAGATGATGATAAGTTATCTGGTTTTGTTTTTAAAATTCAATCTAACATGAATCCAAAACACCGTGATAGGATTGCTTTTTTTAGAATTGTAAGTGGTCGTTTTAAAAAAGGAATGAAGTTATTTAACCCAAGAACAAAAAAAGAAATTAATTTAAATAACGCCACTCAATTCGTTGCTGAAAGTCAACAAAACGTGACGGAAGCAGTTGCAGGAGATATTATTGGTATATATGATACTGATAATTTCCAAGTAGGGGATAGTTTATTTGAACAAAAAAGAAATGATGCCTTTCAACCCTTACCTAGTTTTACTCCTACAATATTTAAAAAAGTTATTGTAAAAAACGCACTTAAAAAGAAAAATTTTGATAAAGGTTTAGAACAATTGGTACAAGAAGGGACAATTCAATTATTCTCTGATATTTTAAATCCTAATCAAAAAATTTTAGGCGCTGTTGGTATTCTTCAATTTGAAGTTTTTAAATTTAGAATGGAAAATGAGTATAACGTAGAAATTGAATTAGAAAATATTAAAAATAACTTTTTAGAAGAAGTTGAAGATATTTCTAAAAAAAGCGAATATATCGGTAAAAGAAATATTGCTCTGGAAAAAAATAATGGAAAGAAATTTTTATTATTTGAAAACAATTACGCTTTTTCTTGGTTTAAGCAAAATTATCCAAAAATAGATTTTGTAGAATCGAATTAATTAAAAAAGTTTAAATTGGATTATTTATGAATATTAAAAAAGCGATGAGAAAAGTTTTGAAAAAAACTCCTAGAAAATATCTTCCTTGGTTGATTATTTTTCTATTAGTTATAGTTTATCCTTTATATGTCTATAACACTCCTTCACTTCACAATAGCAACCCTATTAACAAACAAATAGTTTTATCAATTGATAAAATGTTAGGTAAGAAACCAGTTAATATTTCTGATAGCAATAATCAAGCTTATTTAGATCTTAAATGGGATGGTACCATTTCAGGTATTAACTTACCAATTAATAATGAAGTAGCAGACTTTAATGACAATGAATTAAATGAAGATCTAAATTCTGGTACTTGGTTAAAGGTTAATCATCTTGATGAAAACGGTAGAACTCTTGAAGCAAATGCTTTATTAAGTCATCAAGGGGTTGTGGAAACTAAGAAGGTAAAACGTCCGTCATTTACTCCAGCAGATAATCCTTCTGGTTGGAAATTAAACGCTCATTATGATTCATATAATCAAGAATGGACCGGCGGTAAAGGAAACAATAGGCAGATTTCTATAAATGGAAGCAAAGATTGGTTGTATAATAGGTCTCACCAAGTAGGATGGCAACTTGGAGGAGGATATAAGTACAACAGTAGTAATAGTAATGGTTGGGAAAATAATATGAGAGTCCAAAATTTGATTACTGGTACACGTAATCAAAATGCTCCTTCGGGAATGTTATCAATTGAATCTACTCTCGCTGATTATTTGCTAAACCATGATAAATTGCATATAAGGTATCGAGTAACACCTATATATAATGGAGATGACCTGATTGCTAGAGGAAGTCATGTAATGGCTGAATCAGTAGAAGATAAAGGAAAAACAATTTCTATTAATGAATATATATTCAATAATGAAGTAGGTGTAGATATAAATTATCAAAACGGAACAAGCACTGGTAACGGTAAAAAATAAGGAATATTTATTAATTTAAATAATTCTTATTTTTTTTGTATTTTTTCTCCATTTGTTTTAAAAATATGTTAAATTATTAAACAATATATTATTTTATGGAGAGGAATAGCATGCAGGGAAAAAACGACGCAAATACGCTTAAAAACAATATTTCTTGGGATTCAATCAAGAAAAATATTCACGATGTTTTTACATGGGATTATTATAAAAACGGTTTTTCCGGATGGACTCTCCAAAGTAGAGTTTGGTGGGTTATTGGTTTATTTGTAATTATCTTAACTGGTCTTATGCAACCAGTTATTGATTGGAGAACTATTTTAAGTATTATTGGTGGTTCAATTGGTTTTACAACAACGCTTGCAATAACAAACAATAAAAGAATTAACGGTGTTTTAGGTCTAATCAGCGCAACTATTATTTCTTATTTGGCAATTCATGCCGGTAATCCAGCGGATGCTTTTTTACAGATAGTTTTCTTATTTGCTTTTGATTTACCTGTTATTTTATTTGGAGATTTGTGGAATAAAACAAAAATAAAACCAAGATTAGGAAAGAATGGTTACATCATCATGATTTCTGTTTTTTTCATTGGTACTGCTTTGATGTATTTTATGGATTCTACAATACTTCATACTAGACGTCCTTTAATTGATTCACTTGCTTCTTCTACTGGTTTTGTTGGTGCGGCAATGATGGTAGGAAAATATTCAAATCAATATATATGGTGGGCAATACAAGGATTGATGAGTGTTATATTGTGGGGTATTACAGCAAGTCAAGGAGACGCTAATTGGGTATTATTTGCAACTTATATGATTTATTTTGGAAATAATATTTTAGGGTTATTTTTCAGCCCTTGGGCTTACAGAAATAATAAAGACAAAAAATAATTAAATTATTTAAAATTATATTATTGAAATAAACTTTCTTTTTTTCTGGAAGTTTTTATTTTTTATGAAATCAAATTTTTANTATTTAAAATTATATTATTGAAATAAACTTTCAGTTTTTCTGGAAGTTTTTATTTTTTATGAAATCAAATTTTTATATTAAGGAAAAGTTATGAATCCATTATCTATCATTATTACAATATTAATATTAGTTTCTCAATATAGGACCTATATATGGGTCTTTTCTGGAGGAACTATCGATACATTAAGTTTATTTATATTATTAGTTTTTTCATTGATTAATTTTTATAGTTTTTACAAAATGGATCAAATTGGTTATAAAAAACAGGCAAATATTGATTTATTTTTCGGCATTATTTTTATAATTCCTGTTGGAATTTCAATGATTAATTACATTAGATAGCAGTTTTAAAAAAATAAAAAATAAAAAATAAAATTCTTTATAGAAACCGTTTACATTGTTAACATATAAGAGTACTATATTTAAATGTGTTGAATAAGTATATTTTTCACAAATTATGCTTTCAATAATTAAAATTTAGGAAAAATAAAATGAACGGATTAGCGTTATTAATCGGACTTGGTCCATTAATTGGTTGGGGATTTTTCCCCACAGTGGCATCAAAAATTGGTGGTAAACCCGCCAATCAAATATTTGGTACAGCCATGGGTACAATGATTTTTGCCTTTATATTTATGGTATTTACAGGAACTAAATTTCCAACTGGAAATGAATTATTTTTAACTGTATTATCTGGTATTGGTTGGGCAAGTGCTCAAATAATTACTTTTAAATCATTTCAAATGATTGGTTCTTCAAAAGCGATGCCTATAACTACAGCATTTCAACTAATTGGTGCTTCAGTTTGGGGTGTTATTATGCTTGGAAACTGGGATGGAAGAAATGCTATGATTGTAGGATTTGTTTCTTTGGCAGTTATTATTTTAGGTGCTTATCTTACAGTTTGGTCAGAAAATAAAAGTTCATCAAATACAAGCGCTCTTCAAAAATCTGTAGGAATGCTTGCTATAGGTGAAATTGGATATTTGTTATATTCGGCTGCTCCAAAGTTTTCTGATAAAGTTTCAGGAAAGGAAGCGTTTTTACCACAAGCTCTTGGTATGGTAATAGTTGCTGTAGTTTATGGTTTGGTTTTGTTATCTTCTGGTAAAGGAAATATTTTCAAAGAGAAAATTTCATGGCAACATATACTTTCTGGATTTTTCTTTGCGTTTGCTGCCTTAACACTATTGATATCAACTCAATCAGATATGAATGGTTTGGCAACAGGATTCGTATTGTCTCAAACTTCAGTTATATTGGCAACATTAACAGGAATTTTTATTTTAAAGCAAAAGAAAACAAAAAATGAAATGATTATTACAATCATCGGTCTTGTTTTAATACTTCTAGCAGCTACTGCAACAGTATTAATCGATGCTTTGCATATATAATATTTATAAATTATAGGAAATTATTAAAATGAAGAAATCAAAAGTTTTGAATTCAAAAATTTCATCAGCAATATCAACTATGGGTCATTTCGATTTACTTTCTATAAATGATGCAGGAATGCCTATACCAAACGATAGAAATAGAATAGATTTAGCTATTACTAAAGAATTACCTTTATTTATCGATGTTTTAGAAAATGTTTTGAGTGAACTAAATATTCAAAAAATTTATCTTGCTGAAGAAATAAAAGAAAATAATCCTAAGCAATTAGAAGCAATTAAAAATCTTATCGGAGAAGATATAGAAATAGAATATATTCCCCATAATGATATTAAAAAAATGCTTAGAAGTGATTTAACAAAAGGAAATATTAGAACTGGTGAAATAACGCCTTATTCAAATATATTCTTAGAATCAAATGTTACTTTTTAAAAAAATAGGAAAATAAAATGACAAATAAAATTGTAGTAATTGGATCAACAAACGTTGATAAAATTTTAAATGTTGAAAGATTCGCTTTACCAGGTGAAACTACTTTAACAAACAACTCACAAGTAATAGCAGGTGGTGGAAAAGGTGCTAATCAAGCCTTAGCTACTAGTAGATCAGGAGCAGATACTTTATTTATCTCTAAAGTAGGTAAAGAAGGTGATGCTGAATTTATGATGAAAAATTTCAAGGAAGCAAAAATAAATACTGATTTTATTTTTGAATCCGAAAAAGAAGAAACAGGACAAGCTTACATAACTGTTGATTCAAATGGTCAAAATTCAATTTACGTTTATGGTGGAGCCAACATGGATTTAACACCAGATGATGTAGAAAAAGCTAGTGAAAAAATTTCTGAATCAGATAGTATAATCGCTCAAATGGAAATACCTGTTCCAGCAATTATCAAAGCTTTTGAAATAGCAAGAAAAAACAACGTAAAAACAATATTAAATCCTGCACCAGCAAAAGAATTACCTAAAGAATTGTTAGAATTAACAGATATTATCATTCCTAACGAAACTGAAGCTGAATATCTTACAGGAATTAAAATTGAAGACGAAAATTCAATGATTGAAAATGCCAACTTTTTCTTTAATCTAGGAATTGAAGTTGTATTAATAACTGTTGGTTCAAAAGGTTCATTCTATGCTACAAAAGAAAGAAATGGTTTTGTTCCTGCATTTAAAGTTAAAGCAGTTGATACAACTGCTGCAGGAGACACTTTCATTGGTGCTCTTTCTACTCAATTAAAATCAGATCTTTCTAATATTGAAGAATCAATGAAGTATGCAAACAGAGCTTCTTCATTAACAGTTCAAACAAAAGGTGCTCAAAATTCAATCCCTACAGAAGAACAAATTAGAAATGCTTAATATTTATCATATAAAAAACACTCATTATAATGAGTGTTTTTTATTTAGAACTATAAATTGTTCGATAATTATTATTGTTTTCTTTAATAATGGGTAAAAAATAATTTGAATCGTATTTACCTTTGTCCCAAATATTTAAAATTCCAAATGTTTTTTTGTCATTTTTTTCAAGGTTTAATGTTTCAATTTTATTTTTTGATTTAGAAGAAAGTTCTCCAGACTTTGAAAAAAATTTTTTCAATTCTTTATTTTTTTGATCAGTGAAAACAAATTCCCAAACTTTCTCTCCTTCAATATCGAAGTTATTTTCGTTTGAGTTTATAATTTTATAAGATATATCATTTTTTGTGGATAATTTAGAAATATCATTTAGGAACTCAGCATATAGATAATTGTTTGTTGTTCCTTCTCTTTTTAAAACAAAAACATTTTTGTTGCTAATGCTATTTAAAATGCCATCTGAAAATTTAGTTATTAGATACATATTTACGCCTCTTTGTTTTTTGATATATTTAAAAAATAAAAATGATAAAATTAAGTTAAGTATAAACCTTAATTAAAAGGAAGATTAATGAAAATATTAAATATAAACGGAAGTGCTTTTGTCGCAATAATAGACAAGGAAGATTTAAAATCTTTAAATATTAACCAACAAGAAATTTTTCAACGCGGAATGGATGAAGTTATTTTAAACCCAATTTTTAAAAAAGTTTACGCTACATTAATGGAAAATGGTTATGAGCTTAATGTAAGAAACATAACGACTCGCATTTTTGACTTAAATGGAAATATGTCTATTTATCTTGAAGATGATAGCGCAGCTCACAGTATGATTAAAAAAGAGAATCCAAGTGAAGATGTTATTGATTTTTTAAATATGACTGATGCTGATAATTTATATTCTCCAAATGAATACGATAAAGATGCTGCTCAAAAATTTCTCGAACAAATGAAAAGTCAAGTAGAGGGAGGAAAAGTAGACAATAGTCCTCTTTCAAAATTAAAAAAAGAAGATAATGTCATCACTTTATTATTTGATGATATGAGTGATTTAGTAGATTTTGTTAAATCTTATAAACTAGATCCGAAAAGTTCATCATTGAAAAACAATGAAGAAATGTTTGAATTGGAATTTTCTAAAGATGATAAAAATAGTGATAAAAAAATAACCGCAGGAAGAATTGAGTCTTTATCTTCTGAATTTAACGGNTAATAAAATTCCTAAAAATATAATCATTAAAGAAAACGCGTTTGAAACAATTAGAAAAGAATTTTAATTAAGTAGGTAATTTAATATGGGATATGAAGTTAAAAGTAGATCAGAAATAAATGACAACTTTAAATGGGCTATAAAAGATATTTATTCAACTAATGAAGAATGGGAAAAAGATTTTAATTTTGAAAAAAAAGAATTAAAAAATTTGTCTTCTTTGATTAAAGAAAATGATTTTTCCGATAAAAATGTTTTCGAAAATATTGTTATATCATCATTAAAAATTAATGAAAAATTAGAAAAATTATATGTTTATGCCTCACTTTCAAGTGATGTTGATACTAACAATCAAGATAATTTATCTCTTTTTAATGAAATAAAAAATTTCATACCAAACGTTAATTCAGTTTTATCTCAACTTGAACCTAAAATATTAGGTTTGGGAAAGAAAAAAGTTGACTCAATCATAGAAAATAGCGAAAAGTTGTCTAATTTCAAACACTATTTTGATCAAATATTCCTACAAGAAAAGCACATTTTAAATGAAAGAGAAGAAAACATCTTACAAAGCGAATCAAATATACTCTCTGCTTCGTATGAAACATTTAATTTATTAAATAACGCTGATTTGAAATTTGAAGATGTTGAAATTGATGGAGAAAAGGTGCAACTAACTTCTTCAAATTATTCAATTTTTTTAGATGATAACAATCAAAAAGTTAGAAAAAATGCTTTTAAAAATTTAATGAAATCTTATGAAGGTTTTAAAAATACTTTTTCTTCTTTGTTAATTTCTAACGTACAAAGTCACAACTTCACTTCTAAAATTAGAAAATATAATTCTGCATTAGAAGCTAGTTTATCACCTAATGCTGTGCCTGCATCTGTTTATAAAAATCTAGTTGAAGTAGTAAATAATAATTTAAATAAATTTCATGACTATTTATCATTCAGGAAAAAAGTAACTAATTTAAGTGAAATGCATCCTTATGATCTTTATTTTCCATTAGTTAAAAATGTTGATTTTGAAATTAAATTTGAAGAGGCTGAAGATATTATATTAGAGGCACTTGCTCCATTAGGTAGTAAGTATACAGATATTATTAAAAAAGCTTTTAGTCAACATTGGATTGATGTATATGAAAATGAAGGAAAAAGATCCGGAGCTTATTCAGGAGGATCGTATTCTACTAATCCATATATTTTAATGAACTGGAAAGACAATTTTGATAGTTTGTCTACTTTAGTACATGAATTAGGTCATAGTGTTCATTCTTACTTAACTAGAAAAAACCAACCATATGAATATGGCGATTATTCAATTTTTGTAGCTGAAATCGCCTCAACTGTTAATGAGTCTCTTTTGTTTAGTTATATGATGGATAAGTATAAAGATAATAAAGACTACCAAAATTTCTTTTTGAACCAATACTTGGATGGAGCAAAGGGCACTTTATTTAGACAAACTCAATTTGCTGAATTTGAAGAATGGATGCATAAAGAAGATCAACAAGGTTTGCCTTTAACTGCTGAAATAATCTCTAATAAATATTTTGATATAAATGAAAAATATTATGGAGAAAGTGTAACCTTTGATGATCAAATAGCTTATGAATGGGCTAGAATACCTCATTTCTACTACAATTTTTACGTTTACCAATATGCAACTGGTTTTGCAGCAGCAAGCACTCTAGCTGATAGAATATATTCAAATGATCAAGAAACGATTTCTAAATATATTGAATTTTTATCATCTGGATCATCTGATTTTCCTATTGATGTAATGAAAAAAACTGGTATAGATATGACAAAAAAAGATTATTTAAATGATGCTATGAAAGTATATGAAAATAATTTAAATAAATTTAAAAATAATTTGAGCTAAATATATGAATATAGCAATACATACAAATAATTCTAAAAAATCTATTTTTGCTAAAAAACAATTAGAAAGTCAATTAATAAATCATGGATTTACTTTAAAAAGCAATAACCCGGATATTATTATTTCTATAGGAGGAGATGGAACCCTTCTTAGTTCTTTTCATAAATATATAGATTTTATTGATACTGCAAGGTTTTTTGGGATTCATACTGGACATTTAGGTTTCTATACTGATTATTTTCCTGAAGAAATAAATAAAATTGTTAAATATTTAGTTAATGATAATAAAACTTTTATTAGTTATCCGTTGGTAGAAGCTTCTTTTTTAAAGGAAGGAAAAATTTTAAGAACTGAGTATGCTATAAATGAAGTTAGTCTTAGAAGAGTGGGTAATAGTTTAGTTTTTGATTCATTTATAGATAATAAATATTTTGAAAGTCTTAGAGGTGATGGGGTAATAATTTCTACTCCCACAGGTTCTACTGGTTATAATAAATCTTTGGGTGGAGCTGTAGTTTCTCCTAAAATAAATGCTTTTCAAGTAGCTGAGATAGCTTCTATTAACAATAATATGTATAGGTCGTTAGGGAGCCCATTAGTTTTATCTAGTGAAGATAATTATGTTATTAAACCCAAAAAAGGTAATTTCGCTATAAATATAGATAACGAAAAATTATTTAATAATTCTTTTGATGAAATGGTTTTTAAGATTTCAAAAAAACATAGAATCAAATTTGTTAATTATGATCACAATAATTTTTGGGATAGGGTAAAGGACTCTTTTTTAAATTAATAAATATGAAATTTGAATGGAAGTACGATAAAGAAAATAATAATAGTCTTAAAAACTTTTTGAAAGAAAAAGGTGTTTCTCATAGAATGAGAACCAAAATGAGACAAGAACAAAGTGGAAGTATAAATATAAACAATAATTTAGCTTTTTTGTCTGATGAATTAAAAAAAGGTGATATTGTAACTTTAGAAATGCCTCCTGAAAAAGGTAATGATGAACTTTTACCTGATTTTGATGATTTAGATATAGTTTATGAAGATAAAAATTGGTTAATTGTAAATAAAGAAGCTGGTGTAAACTCAGTACCGGGATTATCAGATAGATTGCATACTTTAGTTAATAAAGTTAAAGGATATTTTGTTAAAAACAATTATGAGGACTTAGTGCCCCATATTGCTACTAGATTAGATAGAGATACATCAGGTCTTGTGTTAGTCGCAAAACATAAATTTTCTCATGCTTTAATAAATGATCAAATTGCAAATAGAGAAGTTGAAAAATTTTATTATGCTGTTGTTGAAGGGGAATTAGATGAAAAACATGGTATTATTGATGCTCCAATAGGAAGACTTGAAGGAGACTTTATAAAAAGAATTGTTCGAGAAGATGGAAAAAAATCTGTAACTGAATATTGGGTAGAAAAAACTGGGAATGGCAGAAGTTTAGTAAGAGTTCAATTACATACCGGCAGAACCCATCAAATAAGAGTTCATTTTAAACACATAGGTCATACTCTTGTTGGTGATGAATTATATGGTGGAATTCATGATGAATTTTTTTCAAGACAAGCATTGCACGCTACAGAGCTATCTTTCTATGATCCTTTTCAAAATAAAAAAATTTTTTTCAAAAGTAGTTTACCAAATGCATTTAATAGTGTATTATTATAAATGTATTTAATTCTGCTTCGATCGTATAATGGATAGTACAGCGGACTTCTAAGCCGCCAGGTGGGGGTTCGATTCCCTCTCGAAGCATTTGTATAAAAATAAGCATCTTATCAATTAACGTTGATAGGGTGCTTTTTTGTTTTTCTAATAGCATTTATAGTAATTATTTTATTGATTATTATTTTTTCTTATTTTACTTAAATTTCTTATTTTACTTAAAAAATGATTTTAAAGGCACACTTTTGGCGCATTATTTTTTATAACATGTATAAAGTTTTATCTTCTTCT
>NEEE01009894.1:0-18867 GCA_002278615.1 Pogonus chalceus | reverse complement strand
AGTAATGGAGCAGTATTATTGGAAGCTGCTATTAATATTAATATTATGATTATAACAATGAAATTTCTAATTTCTTGTTTGATAGTTAATATAATATATAGACCAAGTATATTGTCTTTGTTTACATGTATGATATGTATATGTAGTTACTTGTAAACTAAGAGAGAATGTATGTTAGCGAGAGCGTTAGTATGTTAGGTAAGTCAGTGCAGAGTAGAACATAATCATCGGTTAACTAGGAGTTACCGCCCGGTTTCAACTCGTCCCGTCCAGGACTTTACGATAGGGGCTTACTGTAATTTCTTGGAGCAACTTAAACTAATTTATGCGTTAATATATTTCATGGTTTCAGTGCTAGTGGCTGGCCAGTCTAGGCCCAAGGGCTATGACGAACCACAAACCCTTGGACCTGGAGCTACTCTAGCTATCCCCTTAGGAGAAACTAAGTACCGACATCTAAGCTACTAAACCTGAATATTAAGCCGCTGTATGACATAAAATATCATAATTATCAAAACGAAAAATAATTACCATTTTCTTATATTTACATTTAACAATTATGATCATTGTTTAAAAAGAATCAAATTAAAAAAAAACTAAATCATGAATATTACTAATAAAATAACGTAATAAAATGTGTAAAATTTTTTGAAATTCATTGAGCGTAAAGTCGTTTTCATGACAGTGTATTTACCAGTTAAGTCCTGTGCTGTCGCTTACTGGCGAGAGCTTAAAGCACAACTTTCTATATGTCACACGCGTGTATAATTCATTCTCCCATTAATTATGGGCGGACCGTCATGTTCTGGTTTGTAATAACAGTATTAGTGCAGTGTGATTTATTGAGCCGACCGACCGTTTGTTCACTCCGCGTGACCTACGTTTACACTTACACGTGCTAGAAATTCATTTTGCCAATACAAAGCAAAGCACTTCAAATTATACCTTAATTACTATAATATAAACTTTATTTATGTAACATTGGTGAAATAATTCAACTATTTTCTTCTTTAAATATTTTAAATTTTGTTGCTTTTATTTATTTCTACTTATATTTGAGTTTTGAGTAATTTGAAACTAAGTTTTATTACTAATAATGATAAAACAAAATTAAAAAATTTAATAAAGATTCTGTAAGATTTGTTATAAATGAAAAATAATTCAACAATTCTGTTAGTGTAAGGTATTCTATTGGATATAGGGATAGTAAAATCTAAAATTCAATTTGTGTATTATAATTGGATAATAAAATAAATTTTCTACTATTCGTTTGGCACATGAACGTATTTAGGAACAAGACAAAACGTATAAAGATACATTTTGGGGTAATTCGATGCATATACACAGTCATGTAGAGTGTGTGGGTCGAGGTTTGTTCGGATCGAGGATGAAACCATTAGGTGGAAACAGAACAACGTCAGGGGGTAAGGGAGCTATAGCAACGTTCGCTGTTTTCCGAAGATGCGAAATCCAGTCAGTAATTTCTTGGTCTATGTCGGGGGTCGTGGTAGTGTTAGCGGTGGTATGAGTGCAGAATGGGTTAGTATATATGTTTGGGATGAGGATATGGGAGAGAAGGGTTAACGGGTGGCATAGGCAGCCAGGCGGTAGCATACGGGGAGTAACGTGAGGTCGTTAACAGTATAACGCACGCTATGTGCACAGCACGGCGCGGTATTATCAGGATAGTATTCTCAATATAATGGCTGCAAGAGATTCCTGTGTCGACCGCAGGACTGCGAGCGGCGCTGCAAGCGAGCTCCTCGGCTAGCGTCTCAAAACCGCACATTTCAGTGCGCGGCGCGCCCAACCACCCCCTCGTGTACAGACACATAGGGCTACAGGGCACGGCACGACCCTACACTACTATGACTTGACTACACTATATGCCGCGGCGACCCTACTATGCCATCGCCATTCCATAACATCGTGGCTTCGGCTCTGGCTCTGGCTCTTGCTCAAGCTTTGCTACTGCTCGATGTATTTATTCATAAGTCCGGGATGATCTCTGGTTACTGACACACTGAATATGTTTCAACGCTATCGATCATACCAAACGTTGACATTATTACAACGTTGACTCTTTATCAACACAAATAAATTTTATTCATTTCAAAACTAATAAATTATTTATATCATTTTATTATACTATTAAATAATGATGAAACATTAAAAAGTATAATAACTAAGTATTTAAGAGGTTCTTTAAAAAAGAATGGCTTGTGTTTCGACACGTAAAAATCGAGAAGCGACCAGCTGATGCTGTGTTTAGAACTGTAGGTACTCATTGTCTTCATTCCATCGTTGGCGCTTTTTCTTTCTTTCATTCGATGCTCCCCTTTTCATCCTATTTGATGTTTTTGTTATAAGAAGCTAACTTATATAAGAATTTCGTCATTATAATATTATATAGGAGTTTTAAGCAGATAAAAAGTTTAAAAACTTCTGCAACAAGAAAATGAATGTGCACGGCGAGTTCAGGCGCCATTTAGCTTTACTTTCATGTTCCTTCTCATCTCACCTCGACGCTTTGGACCCATACTCGTCCCCTGTACCCGCCACCAACCCAAACGATCATTCTTTGCCCGCAACGAAGCACATTCCAATTATACGTAGAACGGTTTTTAAATATGAAATTTTATATTCATTTTTTCTTATATCAAAACAGCCTGAAAACTTGCGTGCATTCCATTTAAATTATATATTCAATATAATGTAAAAATTATTTCGGTAATTTTAAAATAATAGCAAAGTAGTGGTGCAAAACTTTTCAATATAATTTTCTTTACCACTCTTCATAAAAGATATAAAGGAAAAAGACAGTTGCTCTAATACAACGAGATGAAATAGAATCATATCGGAAACGCAATAACGAAATTTATATTTCGAGGGTAAGAAAAGCGCGAGAGCTCATCTTAGAAGAACAAAACATTTCTAAGTCGTGAGTGTTGAGATGGGATGGAATTGAGAAGATGATGTGAAACTTGTGAATGTGTTTGCTTACCTTCAGACTTGGTGGCAGGTGGCGCCTCTACTGGTGTCGCGGTGTAACTTCCCTTCGGTCTGAAGTAATGCTGAAACACAAATAAGCGCAAATGAGAAAATAAGAAGTGATACGTTCTATCTTCGAAATGCTTTGCATCACACCTTGAAAGCATGACTGTAACTACGTCTATATATTTATTTCCAACAAATACTAATAAAATATCTTTTATATATTTTATAATTTAAGATTATTAGTAAAATTTAATAGTAGTCTACACAATATTAGAATGAATTAAAGAAAAAATATTGTTTTCTGTAATGTGAGAAATAAATAAATAAAGTAAGGTTGTGTGCAAGAGAAATAGAATGATTCATTTGTGTTCTTAGCGCGTAAGCAGGAACATACAATAAATAAAAGCAATTGAAGGAAACCAGGCATCAGGTAACCGAATCAATGCCACGTGGTCTGAAAACAAAAGCATTGGTCTAAGGGTATAGGCACTCAGATCACGCGCTGGCAACAATGAAAGGACGCGAGAGACCTATTGACTTCTCTCCCGGCCCGGAAGCCACAAAACAAAAGAAGCACACAAGAAGTGACGTAGCTGTCAGAAGCCCATTGCCACTGTTATGCTATGTTTCACCACGAACCATACACCACGCGAATAGGGGCACATGTGTGCCGGCCATTTTTATTCCCTGGAATAAATTAAACGCCAAACTGTCAGAAAGTTTGTTTTTAAAATGGATACAAGTCCCCATTGTCCGGCGGCGGTGGTGGTTAGCCGGTGACAACTGAACGCGCTGCGTCTGAGCTGGGTCGCCGTCAAGTTATGAAAATGTAATATTTCAGAAAGCGACCGACCACTAGCCGCTTTCTAAAATTAAAAATAAAAATATTAAAACATTCTATAGTCGTATGTATTCATAAGAGAAGTTGTCATCGTACTTGCATTTCGTTGAATAACAATGTATACACAGAGTGAACATGTCAACATGTCTTAACCCGTCCGACTACGAAACGACAAATTTATTTTTTATTTTATCCGCTCTAACTAACGATCATACCAAGATTTGGCGCAGTGTTCGCGTTCAGTGCTGTGAGTCTTGAGACAAATTTCAAAGACGAATTAAGGACGTAAATTTTTCATGAGATTTGTTTTAAAATTAACGAAAACGAACGTTGAGCTGTGCGAATGAATTCGCTTTTGGAGGGTTCAGACGGTGCCAGCAGCTGTGCCGAGTGAGTAATGAACAGAAATATCAATTATCAAATATCTCGGACCGATGTAAGGTTGCAGCTGGGAACGAAAGCAAGTGTGGTGTCGCTAGACGCTGCTACTTGCTACTATTTGCCGTTATTATCGCCTACGGCTTGCCATACCACGATTCAGTACTCAGATCAGAAACAGAAATGCATTGATGGAAATTCAGATTTATATATTCATTCTAATTTCATTCATTTTCTGCGCTTAATTTGCAACGGGATTACTAAAATAATATTTCATTATAATTTATTTCGATCTANATATATATATATATATATATATATATATATATATATATATATATATATATATATATATATATATATATATATATATATATATATATATATATATATATATATATATATATATATATATATATATATATATATATATATATATATATATATATATATATATATATATATATATATAATAAAACTATGTTTTCATTATAAACAATAAAAATTGCAAACAAAAATCTTTTAAATAATAAATAAAAACAATTATTAAATATTATATTGAAGCAGATACTTAATCTTTAATATTTATCGTTTTCATGTTTAATTTTTAAAGAATAATATTGAATACAAACTCGTTATAATGTAAAAAAATAATTTTAAAAAATATATTTTTTATGTCTAATTGACGAAAATTGTTGAAATTAAAAGAAAAAGACATATTTTCTTTATATAATATATTGAATTCAAGTTTAGAATAATTTTTTTAATTCAAATTATATTTTTGCTGAATTTATTCGTCAATATGAATTTTTAGAAGCGTTTTGTTTCTAAAAAAACATTAAATTTTATTATNCTTATATAACTTGAAATAATAACGAATAAAATAAGATATGAGCCAATTAGTAGGATTCTTTTTTGAAAATCCTTGCTGATGGTGTATTTATTTTCTCTATCTCGGATAATATAAAGAAAATGTATTGAAAATTATAACAAAATCTGTTGAGTAGATCCTAAGGTATCTTGTACACCAGTTTAAAAACATTTAAACGTTTAAAATATTCTTAAAAAGTTAAACAATTTATCTAGCAAAACAAAATTAGATTTTTTGAAAATCTCAAGGTAGTGCAATCTCTTAATAAAACACTGTCATAAAATAATGCAATTTTACAATAAATAAAATGAAATATTTATATTTTCTGAAAACTAACTAAAAATTAATTAATTTGATTATTTATTTTTAAATTTATGATCATCACATATAGTTCTGCATTACGGTTCGATAGTTTTATACAATATTCTAAATTCATAGCTTAGAAATTTTTTAAACATTAATTTTATTGAAATAATACAAAAATATTTCAATAAATAAATAATAAATTGAAGCCGTTTATAGTTATAACATAAATATAAATTTACAAATAAATATGAAAATGAATAATTATTTTGCATTATTACAATCTATTTTACTTGTATAAGTATATAATTATAGTAATGGAGCAGTATTATTGGAAGCTGCTATTAATATTAATATTATGATTATAACAATGAAATTTCTAATTTCTTGTTTGATAGTTAATATAATATATAGACCAAGTATATTGTCTTTGTTTACATGTATGATATGTATATGTAGTTACTTGTAAACTAAGAGAGAATGTATGTTAGCGAGAGCGTTAGTATGTTAGGTAAGTCAGTGCAGAGTAGAACATAATCATCGGTTAACTAGGAGTTACCGCCCGGTTTCAACTCGTCCCGTCCAGGACTTTACGATAGGGGCTTACTGTAATTTCTTGGAGCAACTTAAACTAATTTATGCGTTAATATATTTCATGGTTTCAGTGCTAGTGGCTGGCCAGTCTAGGCCCAAGGGCTATGACGAACCACAAACCCTTGGACCTGGAGCTACTCTAGCTATCCCCTTAGGAGAAACTAAGTACCGACATCTAAGCTACTAAACCTGAATATTAAGCCGCTGTATNTTTGAGGGTGAATTTATAAAGACGCCTTTATGGGTTGAATATATGTGATTGTATGTGTGCATGTATAGGAATATAGTCTCTTGTTTCATCACAGCACAATTTTCGCTTTAAAATCTCATCGTAGACGACTTAGGGGCAGCGTCCTTACGGGACTTTCATGCGGCTTCCAATAGTAGGATAAATGATTGGCGGTCGTTCCGAGAGTCCCTTTGTCTCTGGGGGAAAAGTTTCGACCCACACAATTCGAAATTGTACTAGATATACTCTTGAACATCTCAAATTTTGAAATTTAGTCCTCACATACTGAAATAAATTTACTTTTCTAGTTTGTTATAACTTCATTGAATCAAATCAATACTGAAAAGTTTAGTTTTAATTGATCTTGTATGCTTTAAATCAAAATATTTATCCCTAATAAATAATTCAATTAGTTAGATAAATTTATAAATATTTTAGTTTAGGTTAGAATATAATTATTGATTGTACGATGCATTTTAGATAAATAGACATAAATGAAGTGTGAAGGTAATTGGTTCGTTCGGTTGCTCTATGTCAATCAAGTGCTTTATTGTTTCCTCTGTTGGCCATCGTAGAGGGCTTAGCTAGAGCGAATCCCTTGGGAGGTTCCTCGGCGTGTCCTGTCGCCGCCACCACGACTGTTGTCCCCGGGGGTGACGTGTTCCTTCCCGTGACACCGGACGTTGCTGTCGCCGCGTTTCATTCCGATGGACTTCTCGTCACTGACCGAAGCTACGCGACTTCGTCGACGGCTCATTATTAATACGATGTTCATGATACTTGCCAAGGTTCGATTGATATTTCTTGTTTCCTCCGATTGTCTGATTTTTTCTTCTTTATTTTTTTTTTTCTCCACTAATTTGTCGAAACTTTTTCTCTGAAGATATTCTTTTACGAAAGAGTTTAATTTATTTATTTGAAAAAGTTTAGAAGTAACTTCGATATCGTATAAATAATATATGTACTTTTATAAGATATTTTATCTGAGATAAGTCAAATTTTGAATATGAACGTTTGAAGAATTATATATGCGTATATGGCTTGTACAATAATGGTTGGCATTATTACAATGAAGAGAAAGGATTAAGAGGCTGTGGAAGTCCGATCTCTGTTACCCTTTGTCAGTTATTAATTTTTCTTTCAAAATTTGAAAATTACGTACGTTTCCAGAGAGGCCACAAAGGCTCAGCTCGGTAAGAGAGAGAGATCTAATCGGAAACTGGTTGGAAGGCTGGTGCCGTTACGTTGCGTTATGCTATGCGTTCCGTTCTGTAGGATTTCACGGTGCCCCTCATTATTAAATGAAAGGAACCCGACATAAAACGTTCTTGCCGCCGCTGCCAGTGCTGCTGTCGTTGACGTTTCATGCACTAATGACGACCAACTTGCCCGAATTAACTTTTGGAATTATCAAAATTTAATTATTTTTATAATTCCTAGCAACGGGCATTCAGAACATTTCAACCAGGATAATTACAATAGATACGTATCCATATTCACTCTTTATGTAATTATAAACAGTTTAAAATCACGAATTTAATTCACACTTAATTAAAATAATAAATAGAATAAAATTGAATTTTTAAGTAAACGATAAAATACGTTATATTCTATACAATGCAACATATTTCATAAATATAACGTTGCCTTCATGCAGTAGTCGTATCTATTTGGAATTTCAAGTCGTCCTCCCAGCAACGATATTTGATTTGTGGCTAGCGATATGACCGCACTCGCCAGCAACTGCTATTCGTTTCGCGTCCTTAGCCTCCCACATACATCACCGGATGCACGAGATGAGAACAAGCGACGCTGGACATCGGAACGTTCCCGCCCATCCAGCGTTCTTATTTTACAAATAAATCGTTGATATAAATATACGAGGACGGGGAATGAAAAGTGAACAACTGAATAGAAATAGTCAACTAGATCGATAAAGTGCATTTGGTGCAGAAAACAGAGAGCATAATTTAAAAGAAACAAGAGTAAGAATCTTGTAATTTAAAACTAATGGCATTCAAAATTGTCCAAGTCAAGATTAATATGATAGATGGAGTCTGGTTTTTAAGTGCGGTATATAAATATTTTAATATGTAGATAGGTAATGCATTTTAATTTATTTGTTCAATATTATTAATGCATTTTTAAGAGTAATATAAGTAAATAAAAATTGTTTGAGTGGTATAGTTTGAAATGGTAGGCTCAGGGTAATAAATTACCTGAATCATCTGGTAATATTAGAGATATAAGTTCCAGTTTCAACCCTAATTTATATACAACAAATGTAGATCATAACGTCTGTCAAGCGAACGTAGCAAGTATATAGATGCGGTTGGTCGAGAGGTAAAGGCGATCCGTGATATAAATCGAACCCCATTTGGCGGTAAGTTTGACGATGTAATCCCAGGGCTACTTAATGTTGCGAGAGATTAAAGGGATTCGCGAGTATTCGGACACGAGAAATAATGCACGCGTCGGAGACAAGTATACGCGCTAACTCAAGCTGACACGTTCTGCCATATACGGTATTATAAGCGTAGGATAGAGATGACGACATTTCTCGACAAATTTACGTCGGCCGAAGATGTATAAGTGGTGAGCGCGGCCTCGTAATATGTTGTGCCGTTCACGTGCGGAGATTGAACGCTGTTAGCTGCTAGTCGGGTAGTAAAAGCGCGATTACTCCTCACGATGGCAATGCTGAATTAACGGAGGTACCTTAGACTCGAGAAACCAACTGAGGCTAGACAAATCTACACAGCCACATTATATTATGTGATGAATAACTAACGCTTATACTCTTCGTATATGATGATAAAATTTATCGTATACATATTTCTCTAATCCTACATTACTTTTAATATTTTTATTTTACTCTACGATGAAACTAGAGTTAACTTTTTGTACTTAACTTAAAAAATACAATGACAGAAATACAAATATTTTTTATTTTCATTCATTATTTCATAGTTTTTAACCAAAAAAAAGTTTCTCTATAAATATTTTCGAAATTATTTTTGAACAATGTTTTGTGTTCCGGATTTAACATATAACTAAATTGTTTCCCTGTTATTTTTATAAGATTTAAATTGAATAATGATATTTTTTTTATTTGTATTTTATATTGAATTGAATGGGTGATTAAAAATGGTTTGTTCTAATCAAAAAAAAGAAAAATCATATCGTGTATTTTAAAAATTACTGACATTCGGAAAATCTAATATTGATGTAAAAATAAACATTATTTTTGATGCAGCTATTAAATATATAAAATAATTTTTGAATTGCATATACTTTTTTGAATAATTTGAAATAATAACAAATAAAACATAAAAAATGACGAAGATATAAGCCAGTATGTATGATTCTCTTTTAAAAATCTTTGCTGATGGTGTACTTATTATCTCTGTCAGGCAGTGTATGAAAAATAAAAATACATTTTTCTTATTAACAAAGGTAATTTTTAAATTATTTCTTCTAGAAATGATAAAAAATCATACGTCTCGTTTTAGATAATATTATTGAAGAAAAAAACATGTAAATTTTAACAAAATCAGTTGAATAGATCTTAAGATATCTAGTACACCGATTTGAAAAATGTAGTTTCCAGAAAAATCATTACGGCGTCTGTGTTGAATTAGACTGATAATGATATTTTTGAACTTTATCAGTTTTAATAAATTATTTAAGTTCTGATTACAATTTGAATAAATATTACTTTAAATTTGATTTGATCAAATTAAACGATTGGTAATAATGGAAAGATATAAATAAATGTATGCGATTTATGGTTAGAATTGCTTTCGATTTCTATTTAAATGAAATATAATTAAATATCGTAAAACGCTGAGTAATCTTATAGTATTGAAAGTTTCTATGAGGGTAATAAACAATCATTACTTAATAAATAAAGAAATCAACGTCTTATAATGCGACCGTTGTCCATCCTATTAACATACAAATATGTTCTGGAATTTGTCGTCGCACACCCATTGTGCTCCTCAGAGATCATGGTGAATTATTCAACGGGAGTAAAGCAAAGGATGGGTCGCCGTATCGTATATGTATGTATAGCGTACATTTATATCATTCGCATGGGATGGCGTGTGTTAGTGCTAGGGCATCACCATCACGTTTGCATATGTATGCCCCAGAGAGGGGCTCCGGTTGTTTTGGACCGGACAAAACACGTCTTTTTCGGACAGGCCGCGGACGTCTTTTTATGGAGGACAATGTGACGCCAGATGCTGTCCACATCCCGTATGCAAATATATTCGCCTTCGTTTCTTATCTACCGGCGCCTCACACCACCAAGGGTGACAGGCTAAGCTCACTATGTTCTTTGAATACAACATATTCTTGCTTCACTAACTATTTTCCTATCGATGTACTGCCATTCAAAAAAACAATCCTTGTTTATTTTAAATTTTTATCAAATATAAACCTAAAATTATACATTTTATTATCTACAGAAATGTGTTTAGTTTTTATTTCCAGAAGATAAATATTTAGTTGCTATAATATTTTCTCGGTAAATCTGACGTTTTGAACTTGTTACAAAGACATATTGTGATAAAATAATTCTTAGAATTTCAAACCAAAAATAAATTTTATTATTATAATTTTTAATTACCAGCCATATTAATTGCCTTTGATGTATTAAAACTATATAAAAAATTCAATTTTATTTCAGCGAGCAAATAATATTTNCAAAGGCATATTTTTTTTTAAAGAAATATATTGAATTGAGTTTTATTTTCAAGTTCATTATTTCAATTATTTTGTTATTAAATTTGTGAATCAATTTAAATTTGAAGATAGTAGAAGTACTGTAGGGTTCCATTTTATCTAAGATAATCAATATTATTATAAAGTAACAGGTTTTTAAAATAATATTAAATAGGAAAATGTATGAGTTAAAAAGGAAAATTTTGTATATGATTCGCATTCATATATATATAGGAATGTTTCCGATCAGAACTTGGGGGCCCTGGGGGTAAATCCGACATCCGGCAGTAGCAGCGTTGACTGTACGAACCGCGTTGTGTCGAGCTCCGGAGTTGAGCGTGAGGGAGACAACGTCACAAGGCGCCTTGCGTTCACGACGAGGACGTAACATTATTTGCCTGAAGAGACGATAAGATAAGGTACCGCTAGGTTATGGAATGGCACTTTAATTACACTAATGGGAGAACCAAATGTTAATTACAATTCAAAGTCTAAAAGAGAGGAGAAGGATCGCAATTTATAGACAGTGGATGAGCCACAGTCGCTAAGGGCGAAGTGTGAAGGGAAAAGTATTCCGTGTCTCCAAGCAGCTGAGCCCTCAATGACGCTGGTCTCAGTCTTCACTTGGGTTTTCGATTTGATTTGACGGCATTTTACTTTAAAGAAAAAAATATACAATCGGTTTGGTATGGTTACTGAGTTAAATGAAACATCAACAACAATAAACTGTAAATAATTCTAATGACATGTGCGAGGAATAAAAGAGTAATCAGTTTCAACTGCCAGTCAATATAATAGTAAGGGTAACATGTGTTTTATTTCATACTTTACTTATTAATTACTATTCGCAAGCCATGAATTTATTTTTTATTTCAAATTTAAAATGAAATATGTCAGTTTTAATGAAATGAAAAGACAATAAATTATTTCAAGGATTGATTATACAGTTTTTATTTTGTTAAGGGTTTGTTTGAGGGTGAATTTATAAAGACGCCTTTATGGGTTGAATATATGTGATTGTATGTGTGCATGTATAGGAATATAGTCTCTTGTTTCATCACAGCACAATTTTCGCTTTAAAATCTCATCGTAGACGACTTAGGGGCAGCGTCCTTACGGGACTTTCATGCGGCTTCCAATAGTAGGATAAATGATTGGCGGTCGTTCCGAGAGTCCCTTTGTCTCTGGGGGAAAAGTTTCGACCCACACAATTCGAAATTGTACTAGATATACTCTTGAACATCTCAAATTTTGAAATTTAGTCCTCACATACTGAAATAAATTTACTTTTCTAGTTTGTTATAACTTCATTGAATCAAATCAATACTGAAAAGTTTAGTTTTAATTGATCTTGTATGCTTTAAATCAAAATATTTATCCCTAATAAATAATTCAATTAGTTAGATAAATTTATAAATATTTTAGTTTAGGTTAGAATATAATTATTGATTGTACGATGCATTTTAGATAAATAGACATAAATGAAGTGTGAAGGTAATTGGTTCGTTCGGTTGCTCTATGTCAATCAAGTGCTTTATTGTTTCCTCTGTTGGCCATCGTAGAGGGCTTAGCTAGAGCGAATCCCTTGGGAGGTTCCTCGGCGTGTCCTGTCGCCGCCACCACGACTGTTGTCCCCGGGGGTGACGTGTTCCTTCCCGTGACACCGGACGTTGCTGTCGCCGCGTTTCATTCCGATGGACTTCTCGTCACTGACCGAAGCTACGCGACTTCGTCGACGGCTCATTATTAATACGATGTTCATGATACTTGCCAAGGTTCGATTGATATTTCTTGTTTCCTCCGATTGTCTGATTTTTTCTTCTTTATTTTTTTTTTTCTCCACTAATTTGTCGAAACTTTTTCTCTGAAGATATTCTTTTACGAAAGAGTTTAATTTATTTATTTGAAAAAGTTTAGAAGTAACTTCGATATCGTATAAATAATATATGTTCTTTTATAAGATATTTTATCTGAGATAAGTCAAATTTTGAATATGAACGTTTGAAGAATTATATATGCGTATATGGCTTGTACAATAATGGTTGGCATTATTACAATGAAGAGAAAGGATTAAGAGGCTGTGGAAGTCCGATCTCTGTTACCCTTTGTCAGTTATTAATTTTTCTTTCAAAATTTGAAAATTACGTACGTTTCCAGAGAGGCCACAAAGGCTCAGCTCGGTAAGAGAGAGAGATCTAATCGGAAACTGGTTGGAAGGCTGGTGCCGTTACGTTGCGTTATGCTATGCGTTCCGTTCTGTAGGATTTCACGGTGCCCCTCATTATTAAATGAAAGGAACCCGACATAAAACGTTCTTGCCGCCGCTGCCAGTGCTGCTGTCGTTGACGTTTCATGCACTAATGACGACCAACTTGCCCGAATTAACTTTTGGAATTATCAAAATTTAATTATTTTTATAATTCCTAGCAACGGGCATTCAGAACATTTCAACCAGGATAATTACAATAGATACGTATCCATATTCACTCTTTATGTAATTATAAACAGTTTAAAATCACGAATTTAATTCACACTTAATTAAAATAATAAATAGAATAAAATTGAATTTTTAAGTAAACGATAAAATACGTTATATTCTATACAATGCAACATATTTCATAAATATAACGTTGCCTTCATGCAGTAGTCGTATCTATTTGGAATTTCAAGTCGTCCTCCCAGCAACGATATTTGATTTGTGGCTAGCGATATGACCGCACTCGCCAGCAACTGCTATTCGTTTCGCGTCCTTAGCCTCCCACATACATCACCGGATGCACGAGATGAGAACAAGCGACGCTGGACATCGGAACGTTCCCGCCCATCCAGCGTTCTTATTTTACAAATAAATCGTTGATATAAATATACGAGGACGGGGAATGAAAAGTGAACAACTGAATAGAAATAGTCAACTAGATCGATAAAGTGCATTTGGTGCAGAAAACAGAGAGCATAATTTAAAAGAAACAAGAGTAAGAATCTTGTAATTTAAAACTAATGGCATTCAAAATTGTCCAAGTCAAGATTAATATGATAGATGGAGTCTGGTTTTTAAGTGCGGTATATAAATATTTTAATATGTAGATAGGTAATGCATTTTAATTTATTTGTTCAATATTATTAATGCATTTTTAAGAGTAATATAAGTAAATAAAAATTGTTTGAGTGGTATAGTTTGAAATGGTAGGCTCAGGGTAATAAATTACCTGAATCATCTGGTAATATTAGAGATATAAGTTCCAGTTTCAACCCTAATTTATATACAACAAATGTAGATCATAACGTCTGTCAAGCGAACGTAGCAAGTATATAGATGCGGTTGGTCGAGAGGTAAAGGCGATCCGTGATATAAATCGAACCCCATTTGGCGGTAAGTTTGACGATGTAATCCCAGGGCTACTTAATGTTGCGAGAGATTAAAGGGATTCGCGAGTATTCGGACACGAGAAATAATGCACGCGTCGGAGACAAGTATACGCGCTAACTCAAGCTGACACGTTCTGCCATATACGGTATTATAAGCGTAGGATAGAGATGACGACATTTCTCGACAAATTTACGTCGGCCGAAGATGTATAAGTGGTGAGCGCGGCCTCGTAATATGTTGTGCCGTTCACGTGCGGAGATTGAACGCTGTTAGCTGCTAGTCGGGTAGTAAAAGCGCGATTACTCCTCACGATGGCAATGCTGAATTAACGGAGGTACCTTAGACTCGAGAAACCAACTGAGGCTAGACAAATCTACACAGCCACATTATATTATGTGATGAATAACTAACGCTTATACTCTTCGTATATGATGATAAAATTTATCGTATACATATTTCTCTAATCCTACATTACTTTTAATATTTTTATTTTACTCTACGATGAAACTAGAGTTAACTTTTTGTACTTAACTTAAAAAATACAATGACAGAAATACAAATATTTTTTATTTTCATTCATTATTTCATAGTTTTTAACCAAAAAAAAGTTTCTCTATAAATATTTTCGAAATTATTTTTGAACAATGTTTTGTGTTCCGGATTTAACATATAACTAAATTGTTTCCCTGTTATTTTTATAAGATTTAAATTGAATAATGATATTTTTTTTATTTGTATTTTATATTGAATTGAATGGGTGATTAAAAATGGTTTGTTCTAATCAAAAAAAAGAAAAATCATATCGTGTATTTTAAAAATTACTGACATTCGGAAAATCTAATATTGATGTAAAAATAAACATTATTTTTGATGCAGCTATTAAATATATAAAATAATTTTTGAATTGCATATACTTTTTTGAATAATTTGAAATAATAACAAATAAAACATAAAAAATGACGAAGATATAAGCCAGTATGTATGATTCTCTTTTAAAAATCTTTGCTGATGGTGTACTTATTATCTCTGTCAGGCAGTGTATGAAAAATAAAAATACATTTTTCTTATTAACAAAGGTAATTTTTAAATTATTTCTTCTAGAAATGATAAAAAATCATACGTCTCGTTTTAGATAATATTATTGAAGAAAAAAACATGTAAATTTTAACAAAATCAGTTGAATAGATCTTAAGATATCTAGTACACCGATTTGAAAAATGTAGTTTCCAGAAAAATCATTACGGCGTCTGTGTTGAATTAGACTGATAATGATATTTTTGAACTTTATCAGTTTTAATAAATTATTTAAGTTCTGATTACAATTTGAATAAATATTACTTTAAATTTGATTTGATCAAATTAAACGATTGGTAATAATGGAAAGATATAAATAAATGTATGCGATTTATGGTTAGAATTGCTTTCGATTTCTATTTAAATGAAATATAATTAAATATCGTAAAACGCTGAGTAATCTTATAGTATTGAAAGTTTCTATGAGGGTAATAAACAATCATTACTTAATAAATAAAGAAATCAACGTCTTATAATGCGACCGTTGTCCATCCTATTAACATACAAATATGTTCTGGAATTTGTCGTCGCACACCCATTGTGCTCCTCAGAGATCATGGTGAATTATTCAACGGGAGTAAAGCAAAGGATGGGTCGCCGTATCGTATATGTATGTATAGCGTACATTTATATCATTCGCATGGGATGGCGTGTGTTAGTGCTAGGGCATCACCATCACGTTTGCATATGTATGCCCCAGAGAGGGGCTCCGGTTGTTTTGGACCGGACAAAACACGTCTTTTTCGGACAGGCCGCGGACGTCTTTTTATGGAGGACAATGTGACGCCAGATGCTGTCCACATCCCGTATGCAAATATATTCGCCTTCGTTTCTTATCTACCGGCGCCTCACACCACCAAGGGTGACAGGCTAAGCTCACTATGTTCTTTGAATACAACATATTCTTGCTTCACTAACTATTTTCCTATCGATGTACTGCCATTCAAAAAAACAATCCTTGTTTATTTTAAATTTTTATCAAATATAAACCTAAAATTATACATTTTATTATCTACAGAAATGTGTTTAGTTTTTATTTCCAGAAGATAAATATTTAGTTGCTATAATATTTTCTCGGTAAATCTGACGTTTTGAACTTGTTACAAAGACATATTGTGATAAAATAATTCTTAGAATTTCAAACCAAAAATAAATTTTATTATTATAATTTTTAATTACCAGCCATATTAATTGCCTTTGATGTATTAAAACTATATAAAAAATTCAATTTTATTTCAGCGAGCAAATAATATTTTTTTCAAAACAATTTTTTTATTCCATGTAAAACATTCATTTTAAAATTGCTACAACATTCATAGTAAATTTTATAAACAACAATAAAAATGCAAAAAAATGTTGGTAATACAATGTTTAATGAAAAAAAAAAGTACAATAAAAAAAGTTTATTTGATATTTATATAAAATATGCATTTTCATATAATGAAAAATTCTGTTAATTTCAAATATATTTTCTATAAGCATGAAAAAATTTCGATTTTTTTTTTGTATTGTTGACACGAATTTATAATATTATTTGTTTTATTTAGTTTTTTGAATTTATACATATAGAGCAGTTTAATCAGATATTTTATATTGTGATATATTGCAAATATTTGAAATGCGGTTATAAATATATTGTATAATAATATATAATAAAAAATGTATCTTCTTATTTTTTAAATTAAGTTTAAATAATAAAAATAAATGTAATTATAAAAACATTAAATGAAAGTAGTTAAAATATATACGTATAAAACAATGATAATTTAAATGTAATAAATCAAAAAGTGTTTTGCAATGAGTTGGCTTCACATCAAAGTAAGGAGAAAATGTGAAATTAAATGTGGCATCAAATGAAAAACGGGTTGAGAGAATGTAAAAATGAACGACACTGAAATCGATTTAAACGCGTCTTTAATCCTCTGCTGGTAATTAGGAGCAACATAACTCAACCGGCTCCCAATCTTTCTCTAATCACCGCACAGAACATTGTAGAGGAACAGCGACCATCAAATATGTACGGAGGTGGCTCTGAATACGATGTTCACGTGTTCTCAAATCGCCATTAGGGTAGCTTGGTACAAAGGCGGCTCGTTAGTGCTGCTGTGAGACCATCGTGACAGGACGTGCTCGGACGTAGGTTTGGTCACTCTCTAGAAATCTTACCCTCCCCCTATTTTGTTTTATCTCTTCTGCAATGACTTTCGTAATATTACTGTCTGCGAGTGTTCAGGTATGCTATTCACGAAATGACATCATTTTCTGTACGATAACCTTATATTTAACCACTTCTACTTCAATGACATTTTTTAAGTTTATTTTTATCATTAAAAGCGATACGACCATATCTTAGAAAGATAACTTTTTAAATATTTACGCAACAATATGTTATAACAATGTGAAACGTAATGGTAGGTAAATAGAGAGAAAAAGCGAGTAAAGAAAGATTTATATGGGTAATCTTAGTTCAGTCAGTCGAATTGATTCCTGACAAGAAAGGCGGGCGAGAATTACTATAATTACCAGCAAATAAACATCGTATGGTGGCATGCACCGTACGTATCTTTCGTTTCCCCACCAAACTTGTGTTCCGGTGAGACAGATAAACGGAACGGATACCCGTGGTAAACCCAATTTATTTCGGCTCGCAACAAGAAAGTCCTTTAGAGGCGACAAAATGGTGATGGCTGCGCGACTTGTGAAGCACTTGGCCCCATTACAATGCTATAAATCTGAACGGCACGGCTTTATTCTCATCTCGTTCTAACATTCATTGCAAAGCTCTAATCGGTCTCTTTCTTACACCTAGTACTATTCACGCCGTAGAGTTAGTGTGTATGTGCGTGTGCGAGCACGCATGACACCACGTGCAGCCACTCTCATCCCGAATGGGAAAATACGGCAATGTAAAAGAGTGGATCCGGGTGGGTTTGCTTGCTTGGAATGCGTGTAAAAGCTGTTGGAGGGAACTGAGAACTGACACTGTTAATGTACATACGTTGTGAATGTTCTCTTCTTTTAGAAGCAATGATTCGGATTTTTCTTGTATTAACTTTCTATTCTCCAGTGTTAAAACTTATTTAATATTATTAAATAAATTACAGTATTCGATATACTTATATGTGACTGATATTCACAAATTATTCATTATCTCCCTGAGAAATAGTAGAGCTCCTGACTTAGTAATTTAGCCCAGTGAACAAATAATTTAATTTGGAAGCTTTGCTGTAAATCACGGTTGTTATATAGTATTTACACTACAAATAGAATTAATAATACAACTGATATTATTCGTTATTATTATTATAATTTAAATTGAAGAAATATTATAATTTTATAAATTATAGTTTATGGCAAAAAATATGAAATAAAAAGTTAATAGTTATAATTTTTTGAGTATTTAAATATTAAATTTAAAAAGAGATCTGATATTCGGGAAATAGAATGAGTTATGTGCGGTACGTATTTAATTAAATAACGTGTGT
>NEEE01009631.1:0-11037 GCA_002278615.1 Pogonus chalceus | reverse complement strand
TTATCTTAAGCAAAATATATGATATAAATACTTATAAACAGAGCACAAAATATTGTTCACAAAATTAATACAATAATAATAAGGAAACGCTGAACCAACAAATGATACTTATCTTAATTACTTAGTTAAAAATAATATAACTTATCCAATATGCTTACTAACGTCTTCAATCTTTTCCAAAAAACATTCTGAATTAGCGTACAACACATGCGTCAAAATTAACATTAGCTCACATACAGCCAAACCATCGGTATTAAATGAAAGACAAATCAGCAGCAAAACTGTTTACCTATTCTACTGCTGACCGGCTTAGTTTCATGACAAAGCTTGACAGGTTACAAGCTGATGGAAGATCTGAATTTAGAATGTTATATTAGCAACTTATACAACACACTTAACTCTGATACGAATCATTATAATAGTATGGTAGTCGATTCACTAGAAATTTTTATTATTTAAAGCTTTAAAATGAAAGTCTGCATGATTTCAGATGGCTTCTATGATCAGCAGACAAGCTCGGCAGTTAGGCAAAGATGGAACCAGAGCTTAGAAAATTTTGCCTCTCGCACCATGATACCAAGATCAAACAACGTCAACGCCTCCAAAACTTATCTTCGGTTGGAAGAAGCTGTGCAAAACAGTAGCAGCCAAGGGATGACAAAGTAATGTAAAACTCGTTAATAACGTTCGGAGCTAGTGCCATCTTCAAAATTAATAACAAATCATTTTTAGTGAATCCAGCTCGAGTGAACAGGTCACATTTTTAAATGTATTTTTCACTACATGTCTCTTATTCACTATATATGTGTTTATTTTTCAGGTATATTTAAAAATTTTGTTTTTCTTTATCTTTGTATTTACAATAAGTTCGGATGATTGATTTTTGTGAATTTGTATTTTGTATAGTGATTATTATATTAAAATTTATTATAAATTAAGTAGTGAGTTTGGTTTTATTTTTATTTGATTTATTTTGTTTTAATTTTTAAATTTTGGGTATTGCTAATTATAGTAATTTTATTTATAAATTTATAAAAAATGGTAAGTTATTTTTTATTTCTTTTTTATTTAATTTATAAGCGAACTTCTTTTATAGTTTTTATTTTACATAATATATTTATATTTTTTATCAGTATATTTTGTTTTGTTTTAAATATTTATAATAAAGTTATATTATAAAATGTAAACAATTAAAATACTTATGTTTTTTTTTTCAATTAACTAGCTACAAGTTATCAAGAGAGGCAACTAAAACAATCATTAAAATGGTTCCTACTGTAGGGATGTGAAAAAATAATCGATTGTGGAATAAATCCTGGTTTTAATATGGGGCCGGAGTCCGCAGCGCGAATCGCAAATGACTATTACGTCCAAACATATGACAATTACGCCATCTGTGCGACTGCAACGGCATCTGTGCTTTGAAAACGGTTTATGTTCATTGATGACAATTAGTTGTTCTAACGACAAGTTTTGAGAGTTTTTCGTGGCAAAAAGTGTCTGTTTGTAAAAGGCTTGTTTTTAATTGTTTTTTAATAATGTCGGCAACCAAAAGACCGACGAGCAGTTGGTGTCAATACTTTCATATTGACAATAAATCTGGCAATGCTCATTGTAAATAATGCCCTAAAATTTAAAAAACATGTAGTAAAACTACCAATCTTAAACAGCACATGGAAAGACAACAATCTATTATCATCACTAATATTGGAAATAATGAAGTATTGTACTGTTGTTGCAAGATCATGCAGTCAAATTAAGAAACAATTCGCAGGAACAATCAATTGCAACCTTATCTGCTTAGCTATCAACATCGACATATTCTGAAGACTCTGATGCCAACTACTTCTTGTAGGGTCTTTAGCTCCAAAACGACGGAAAATGAGCGGAAAAGTATCTTTCCCAAAAATATTTGAATAGGGATCAGGGGGTTCAAAAAACAAAAAACATTACAGACTCCATAGCAGAATTTAAGTTACCTTTCAGCGTGATTGAAGGAAAAGGATTAGGAAAACTAATTAAATTACTTGCACCATTGTATAAAATTTTATGTCGCAACACGATAACCGACATTATTCATGGAAAATACGAAGTAAAAAAGCTATGGTAATTAATAAATTACAATCCGTGACTAACATATGTTAAACGATAGACAAAAAGAAGAATTTACAAATGAGGAGCTATCTAGGTGTAAGTATTCATTTTATTAAAAACTTTAAAATTATTTCTTTTCATTATAAAACGTGTTGAACCTCCTTCAGACAGTCACACCGCCGAACATCTGTCTATGACTATATTAACTTGAATTATATTAGAAACAACTTAATTCAACACAAAAAATTAGACAAGTATATAAACTTACTTTAATAATAACTTATTTGCGAAGGAAATAAAAACCTTGTTTATTTAAATTCGAACCCTGTAAACAACTGTTTTTGTATCAGCATAATCTGTTTGAAGTGCAACAATGAAACAAAAAAACACGTGATGATATTCATTGACGGAATAACGTTATACATTTAAAATCGAACCCAATCAAAGCTTGATAATTAAATATCATTGATTTCTAACGTTATGAGTTGCAAAGTTTTGCATATAGAACGCAAATTTTAAAATAAAATGCTGCACATTAATTTATCTATTTATATATTATATATCTTATTTAGTTTTGCAATTACAGCTGTTTACATCATATTTTGGTTTCCTAAAAAATTTATATAAATATAAAATAATTATTATTATCATAATAAAAGTTCTAAAAAAATGCAACAAGTTTTATCAAATTCACTATTACACACTATAGTTAACTATTCAAATAAAATAATAGTGTGACTGAATTAAATGAATTTTCAGACATTTAATCTATATCAGTCACATATTTCAATATAATTAAAATTGTAACTTACCAAGATGATAAGATTTTATAAGATAAATTTAAAATATGTACATTAAAATTCACTATTTCTTTGTAAACAGAAACACGAAGTCTAAAGCTAGTTACCCACGCCATCCTTGTAGACTGAATGTAGTGAGCAAAAGAATGACGACATTATTACGTACAAACAATAACTGGGTAGAAGTGTTGCCAATACACAAATAAAATATTAATAGAAACAATTTTGCATCATTAATTTTTTATTTTATGTTTATGTATGTTATTTTTAGAACTTTAAAACTATTATGAGCTTACATAAATCTATTTTTTTTTTAAATATTAATATGTTTTCATAATTCTTCTAAATAGTTATGTCAAAATATTAATTACTTATTAAAAATTTAATATACAAATTTTTAATTGTGAAGCTTTATTGAAAGTAAAAGTATATAATAATTTTGTAAATGTTCTTGAAAAAGTTATAAAATGAAATATAATTACAAATAACAATGACAAACTGAAAGCCAAAGAACTTTGAATCTTCTAGTTATTTTTATATTTAACTGTTTAATTCAAATCAGCTTGAATTTTTGAATTTGAAATTGTATATTTGTATTTTTTTTTATGTTGATACATATATGTTTACATATGTGTTTATATTTGTTTTTCTTATTCTAAATTTCCTGCCCTTTTTTCCGGGCTTACATCTAGTTTTTGTTTTTGTTATATTAATTTTTAACTAATTTATGTATTATGTATTAATTGTTGTTTCTGTGGGTGTATGTTGGTGTTTGTTTCGTAGGAAAATATTTTTAACTATGAAAAACCTATTTAAATTAACTTATGTATAATTAATGATATGAACTCTAATGAAGTGAGAATGATAAAATGGGTATTTACAGTGAGTTGATGTTATTTACAATGATTATCGTATGTTTAATTTGATTTAAGGTATGGTATGGTATATGGGTAGTGTTTGGTATGGTAGCCTGTGTTTTATTGTGTAAGGTGTGTTGTGGTGTCTGATTGTTGTTATTTGTTGCATTAATGGATTTGCGTGTAGTTGAGTTTGGTAAAATTTTTGCGAAATGTTTTGTATGTAATCGTATATCGGTGGTATGTTTGTGATATTATGCAGTGTTGTTATTCTGGTGTACCTATCTCTATTTGTTATTAATCTAAGACATTTATTTTGTAGTATTTGCAGTGGTTTGATTGTGGACTTCGACGCGCTACACCAAACCGGGGCTGCGTATGTTAGTATAGGTCTGATGATAGATGTGTATATTAGTTTTTTGTTATTGATGTTTAAATGTGATCTTTTTGACATGAGAGGATATAATTGTGTAATTGTGTAGTGATATTTGTGTGTGGTTTTTTCTATATGTTTTTTGAAGTTTAGTCTTTTGTCTAAATGAATTCCTAGGTATTTTATTGTATCTTTGCCTTCTGTCTTGTGTCCGTTGACTTTAAGTGGGGTATATATTTTTGTGTATTTATATTTTTTTGCAAAGACTATGTTTTCTGTTTTGTCTTCGTTTATTTTTATTTTCCATGTCTTCCAATATTTTTCTAATATGTTGATGTGAATTTGTATTTGCTTATTTGCTATTTCAGCACTAAAGGAGTGACCGTAAATAGCCGTGTCGTCTGCATATAAAGCTGTTTTTGTTTTGTTGAATGTTGGCATATCATTGATGTATAATGTAAATAGTTTGGGTCCTAAGCAGCTCCCTTGAGGGATTCCAGCTGTTATACTTCTGGGAGAGGAAAATGTGTTATGTATGTTGACTTTGAATTTTCGGTTGGTAAGGTATGAATTTATTAGTTTGATTAAAATTGGTGGGAATTCGTATTTAATAAGTTTGTATATAAGTCCATCTTTCCATACTTTATCAAAAGCCTTTTCTACGTCAAGTAATGTCATTACTGTTACTTGGTTCTTGTTGAAATGTTTTGTTATGTCTGTAACTATTCTTGTAACTTGTTGGACAGTATTATGTTGTGGCCTGAATCCAAATTGTATATTTTTTGTTATTTTGTTTTTAATATCGTGTGTTTGTATTCGTGCTAGAATGATTTTTTCTGTTATTTTTGATAAAGTGTTGAGTAGGCTGATAGGGCGATAACTGTTGGGGTGTTTTTGATTTTTATTTGGTTTTGGGATAGGAATTATCGTTGCTGTTTTCCATGATGAGGGGAAGTGGTGAAGTTTAATAATTGAGTTGATGATGTAGGTGAGTTGGACAATTGTTTTGTTTGGCAAGTTTTTTAGAATAATATTTTCAATTTGGTCTGGACCGGGTGTTTTGTTTTTAGGCAATTGTTTTAGTATGAGAAATATTTCTTTAGGGGTTGTAAGCAGTTTAGATAGCTGTTTTTTATTAGTGGTATGTTTTGTTGTTATATATTGTTGAGCATTAATAGTTACGTTGTTTTGTTGTTCTGTGTTGTTATTTTCAATGTGGTGTATGTTTTCGAATACAGTTGCAATTGCTTCTGCCTTCTCTTTGTCCGTCATGTATGCTTGTGTATTGTGTGTCAAAGTAGGGATATGGCGTTTTGGTCTTTTAAGGATTCATGTCATGTTCCACAGGGTGTTGTCTTGAGTTGGAATGGAAAAATTCTGTTTTAAAAGTGAAATATCACATTTCTATGTCTCATTATGTTTTTCTGTTATATAAATTATATTACTGATATTTTTCTCAAAATTATTAATTAGATAGTTTATTTATGAAGTTTTTATTGCGTTTTTTTGAATTGCTTTTTGCTCTTATTTTATTACGAGTGTAACGCTATTAAATGTATTAAATTTTTAGTTTCGTTATTAGGAATTTTATAAATACTGTTAATAACATTTTTAACAATAATGTTTAAATTAATTATTTTTATGCATGGAATTTAAAATTACTTATGTATGTTTTTACATATATCTCATTTGGAGTTTTTTATTCTTCCATAATTATAAAATAAATTTATTTTAAAACCATTATAAAAATAATTATGTTGTAGTTAAATATCATATAATAACAGAGTTTATTCATGTAGAACATCTATAGATATTTTAATTGAAACACTTGTAAAAATTGCTTTGCCTTTTGTATTTTTAGTTAATAACTTCTAAATTTATTATTAAAAAAAGGATATAGATAAACAAAATATATAACTTATTATATTTTATTAATTAAAATATTATTATGCACTTATTAAAACAAAATATTTAGAATACTCGTCAAAGTTGTATTTACCACAGCTTCATAGTTCTTCTATACACTGTGTCTTTTACAGTGCCCCATAAAGAAAAATCATCGGAATTAAGTCGGGTGAGTCTACTGGTCATAAAACGGGTATGTTTGTTACTATATTTTAAAAGTAAAAACGGTGATTTAAATAATTAGCAATATTTCTAGAATTTTTAGCTGGAGCATCAATTTGTTAATACCATATTCATACATTTTGTGCCAAAGGTAAATCATAAGCAAATATTTCAGCTATGTTTAAAGTATGTTCCAATATTTTTATATGGTCAAATTTTCATAAAATATTAAACACTTATTATAATATACTGCTTTTTTTAATAATTTTGTCTACGAGTTATTTGTTTTAAAAATAAAATTCGTATATATTTGTTTTTAGCCTCCTTGATTTAATTTAAAGCTTAAAGAATTAATATCATTTATAAAATTTTATTTGTTGCAATAAATCATTGTCACGCGAAAAAAGTTATATTTAATTATGTAGAAATCTAATATGATGCCCATATGAAAAAAGAAAGTTATTATATTTACCATAAAGCCCGCCCTTTCATAGATATATTATAGATAATGTATACTAACTAAGCGTTAAGAAGATCAAAAAGATAATAACGTTTGTTAAATTTAAATATCTGCTTATTATTATGTTGTTACATTGCTTCGTGGCGAACACTATATATACAAAAATCCAAATTTTAAATTCCAATTTAGTAAATTTACAGGCAAAAAATATAAATCCTAAATCGCTGCATATTAAATAATATTTCCATTCTCTTTGTCAATACGTAATATGAAATTTCGATTGAAGTACACCATGTGCATTGCCATAATAATGATAAAAAAATTTCGCATCGTTTTATTTAACAATTTTGTGTTATATGACAACCACTTATAAAATTTGTTAGTATAAGTAAATTGTAAAATTCATGTTTTTTGCATTTTTTCTTCAAATAAATAAATAAACATCCGTTGGCTTTATTTAAGCAAGTTGAACATTTCCTTCACTTTCAAAAGAAATTCATTCAGATTTATACCTGAATGGATTTCGTAAAAAAAAAAAATGAACAATATATTGGTTCCGTAGTTATTTTTTTAAATGGCAATGTATGTTTATATTATTTAAACTGAACTTTTTAAAATATAAATTAAATGATTAATATTTGTTTCTATTTATCAGTTTCTAATTGTAATAATCCTTTTGATTTACAGTTGTGCCACGGAGTCATGTCTGTATATTATTTAGAAATATTTATATATTTCCAGTCTATAATTTTTAAATAATAAAATTATTAAAAAATGGTTGCATGTGTAAACAAATATTATTTTTTAATTAAAAATTAGCCAATGAAAACGTAAAAATAAAAAATGATTTCATCCGTGGTCACTCCGAAAACCTTCTACGTGTAAGGCGGAAGTAATAACTGATACACTATTGAACCTATAGAAATCTATGGTGGTGTTATACTTCAGTTCTATGCTGTTTTCTTTTTCACATATAATAAAGAAAATAACATTATTCACTATATATGAATATTAGTACAATGAAACTTAACATGTACTATTATTATGTACGGTAAAATGTTAATCAAAATACAAAATAGAGCTCGTCCGGGATTTAAACTTGTGACCTTTCGTATCCTAAGCGAAAATCAGACCCAAGACAAACGAGCCACATGTTATTTGTTTTATTCTGCAATATAAAAAAAATATTTTATTTATAAATAGTTATTAAGGTAGTACGTTTGCAACAGTCAATTTAAAAAGTTGAGCTTGTACTTTATATTTTAAGAGTAATTATATACGGACACATATCCTCACCTGCATCGCTAGTTGATTTGTTTGTCATTAGTTCACATTATCATCTATTAATATTAACATCTACTTAGAAAATTTTAAAAAAAGTTTGATTTTATTTTATTGAAACGTAACTAGTTTTAAAAAAAATCTATAGAAACTTTTTTTTTGTTTTGTAAAAAGATAAATATGAGCGAACTATTTGCGTAAACTGTGCATGTTAAAATCTTATTTTTGACTGCAAATATTTTATTTCACAAACCTTCAATTTTAATCAAATCGCTCAAAAACATCACTGGTACTGTAACTGTACACCAACCCTTACACTATTTGGATAATGTTTTAAGTAATTTTTATTAATCGAATATTATCAAATTTATCATATTTAGAAAAAAAAAACTGTTAACATGATATATACATCGTTATTTTATCGTAAACGTTTAGTTCATGAAATTTAATACCAATTTTTCTTTGTCGTTGTGATTCGTGGATATGAAGTATCTGTGAAACGATCGATGAAGGGAAAAGTACATAAAAGACATATAAACCGTCAATAGCTATTTTTGTATTAAGAGTGCAAACTAGGACATTGGTGATTGAAAGGTTGTTGCCACGCGATCTTGGAGCGCGGCATTCTCTCGAAATTGACAATGTCCATTTGCACTCGAAACACACACAAGAGTTTTTCTACAGTCACCACAATAAGTCATCCACCATAACAAAAAATAATAAGTTTTACATAGCAGAGCATTTTGTTTGGTTACGTAATATACCGACAGATCAATCATATGTCAGATTGACTTGTGAAGGTGTAATATACGTGTAGGTGACGTCAGCGGCAAAGTAACATTTTGCGTTGACCAAAGAGAGCGCAAACACCTACTTTGTATAGCGACCGGAGAAAAAATATTTTATTCTCAACATTTTAAATATTATGCGTGAAGAAAAGACAATAATCCATATTAAGTGGAAACAGTTATTTCTGTAATATGTCTATTGGGTTAAGAATATTGTTTTGAGGGTATTTCACATGAGTCTAATTTATCATAAAGAAATCAGATTGCGTCACTTGATCGATTCGACCTTCTTTGTTAATTAGTTCGTCGAATATGATATGAATATCGTCGGTTTATATTTTTATGTATAATTGTGAAGTACGAACCAAAACGATTGTGTCTTTTATTTGTAGATATTTGCGTCTATACTTGATAACTTAGAAAAGCCTGACGCTCGGGGTAATAAAGAAGATGACTTCAGAATCAATTTCACATCAAGCTACGTACTCTCGAGTACAAAAATTGTGCAACATTATCGTATACAATTATTAAAAAGTTATTATGACTTTTGCGTCAATAGATTTACAGGTTCTATTACTATGATCATGACTTTTGTATCATAAAATTTTAAGGTTTCATTATTATTAAACAAATTTCCTAAATACGGTATATGGTGACTCATTTGTGTGACAAACTATATCTTATTCCGTTTTCAAGATATGTATTCAATTAGAAAGTTGACCCCTTGTCCGTGGAAATGACCAACTTTTTATTCTTATTCAATCAGATTTATCCTTAATAAATTTGACGAAACCACACACTAGGAAAGGTTAGCTGTTTACAAAAATTTATGGGTTTGATGAATTTAAATCTAATTTATATGTAGTTTTTAATCACTAACCCAAATAATTTTCATTATTCTATTAATGATCTGTATAATCTGAGAGTATATTTACGCGAATGTATTTTCGTGATTTATAATTGTTTCGGTACCTTTGGAACCCCAAATGTTGCGGAATATGTGCCAGTGGAACAGTGCTCAGGTTGTTGAACTGGCGAGGGTCCGTATTTAAGAACTGCTATGTGCTCTCTGATGTGGTTAGGTTTCCAGTGACCGAGGTCGAAGATCTCAATACTGAGTGGTGATGTACGATAAACAAAGATCTTATATACGCTAACCGTTTGTGTAACAAATTGTCGTGATGGATATTGAAAATGAATACCAATTATTATAATCAGATAATAAACAGAGAAAACTAATAGTGATAAGATGTAACCCCCACATCATTGAATTTCTTCCGTAACCCGTTGTACAATCTTACTTCCTACCTTACTTCAGTAGACGAGGATAACAGTATAGTATTCCCTGTGTCCTTACTATCTGCTACCTAAGGCTGCAGTTCTCTTTTGTTCTCAATTTCCTGCATAAATTTACTCAACTCTTTTTGAAAAATTAGTTATATAGTATTTAATCTAAAGTTAATTAATACATACGTGTAACTTAATGTTGGTATATATAAGATGATTCGCTAAATTTATGCTATTTAGAATGAAGTGTTTCTATTATATATAAAGACTCAATAATTTGATTTACGATTGCCAATCAGGAAAGCTTTTCCCTCGATTTATGTATATTTTGGTTTCTTTAATTCTATTTTAAATTTAAAGTATACTGTTACTATTAAAATCATTAAACGTGAATAAAGAACCTTAAATTATAATAAATACTAGTATTCACGCGTTTGCCTGCTGAACTCTGGTCATCATTTGTTAAAAATTCACTTGACATGGGCTAGACACATAAATATACAAAACGCATTAAAGTCACAATAATAAATATTAATAAAGAGAACAAAGAATTAACGTGGAAATATGTTTTATTATCTAAATATTTAAATAGAATAAAAGTTGAACCATTACAACACAAATTTATAGAAACATGGATTCGCGAATGTTCTACCTTAATAGAAATAAGTTAATATTAACATTACTAAATTGATAAAAATAGTTCGATTTGTCAGGTGTTAAGTTTGTATTCGCGTTTCTGTTTGGAAACCAGAGCTTAAATCTGGCGTCTTAGACCTCTAGGCTAGTTTGATTTGTCATATAAAATTATTTAATAATTACATAATTATTTGAATGATTTTTGAAATTAAACTTCATATTTATGTTAAAATTAAAAAAAAAATTTAATGATATTTCATTTAGTTTCTTTTGAAATCTTAAGTAAACTTTTATTTTTCATGAATCTTTTATGATAGCTACAAATTTTTAAGTAAGAGTTAAAATATAAACAAGTAATATTCTGTTTGAAAATTATTATATTCATTAAATATTT
>NEEE01009621.1:4742-15202 GCA_002278615.1 Pogonus chalceus | reverse complement strand
AATGTATAAGAAAAAATGGACAATAAAAATAAAATGAGTGGTCATTGCGGATATACATATATTCTTTATTTGAAAAATATGAAAATATGTCTTAAACTCTTAAGGTTATATACAGTAAACTTTTTAAAGAATTCTATGAAGTCGTGTTTGTAGTTAAGTTCTCCTATTAATTCTAATTTCATGAATTTCTGATTTATAGCGAATTAATGGTTTAAATTTACCGCACTTTTGGTAACGATGCATTGACAACATCTAGAATACAAGCACTTGCAGGTACTTATCACTATGTGATGAGAAACTGCAATGTTTGTATTTTACACATAACCATGATCTCAAATTTGATTTCAAGGGTAATTTATCTCTCTTAGTAGTTCATAAAATCCCATACAACGGGGGTGTATTATGTTACTTATAAAGTAATTAACATTTATTTAAAATTTAAAAATATCATTGTGACTAGAAGTTATGATTATTTAAGTTAGAACTTATTTAAAAATCCATGCTAAGTTTGACTTCAAGAGTAATTATCCCCTCTGAGGACCTCATGGAACCCCAAATAACGGGGGTGTTTTACGTTTCTTATTAATAATTAATATTTTATGAAGTTTAAAAAATTTCTTGATTTTATAGCACCTCGAACTTCAGCTGTATTAAACCGAACATCATATTTTAGAAAATTTATTACATAAATATATCAACATCAGAAATATTATTAGAATTAGCCTTTATAAATCTTTTTTCACACATGATTAAACAAAATTAACTTTAAAAAATATTTTTTTTTGCACTTAATTTTCAATATTTCTCGTTAATTCACATATAGCAGCCGTAAACACTGTACTTTCGTGATATTGCTTTAACATTATCACGTCACAAGCAAGGCAACCAATCGTCGCGCGTTTGTAGTCACGTGGTTTTTTTTTCAAATTTCATCAGTTTTTAAATGTTTATTCGCAAATTTAAATGTTTTTCGCAATGAATATCGATTTTATTTATGATAATGTTTTAAAATACATAAAAAAATTGATAATTTTTTTTTTCAAAAGCCTAATTGCATAAAATATGCTTTAAAGGAAAACAAATTTGCATTCAATATAAATAACAGTTTTAAATCATAAAAGAGAAAATATCAATAATTATATATTTTTACTACGAATACTGTAAATACATAGGTACTTAAAGCCACAATAATTTAAGAAATTGATGGTTTTTCATATTCTATGTAATTATTATTTTTATTTGCAAATTTTAAGTATGTATTCTTAGTTAACAAGTATATACACTTTGAATAGCATAATTTTCTGTTTCTTGTATACATAAATATAATAGCTATTTAAACATACCTGGGCATGGCTAGTACTTACACGGTTTACGATAAATATGTTATGGGTAATTATTTATTCATTTAATTATATTTAGGTGGGTGAAATTTGTGCAGAGGTTCGATGTCCCGCTGTCTAGTAATTGATAACGTTTACATTTTATTTTCCACGTGCAGCAAGTAATGACGCTATGACTGCGTATAGAGACTATTAACTATATTTACTCCAGCTTATCCGCTCAATGAGTTCAGTTAGACATTAGCGTAGATATTGGGGATTTTTCAAAGGAAATGAAGAAAACTTGGAAATTGACAGTAAATATTTAACTGAAGATACTTTAAAAATACATTGATGCGGGATAAATTCGTTTAAAATTTAAAATATAAAATGTTTTTTTAAAACTAGGTAATTTTGTTTAAAAAATAATAAAAACTTAAAAATCCAAAAATAAAGGTACTTTAAGAAGTAATAAAATTTGAAATAAACGCCGTCTATGTTCATTTACAAAGTTTCGAGCTCGGTGCGTAGCATGTTGATAGCCTGCTGTCGTAGTTAAGTAGTTCCCTCAATTATAATACATGTCAAACATGTACATTAGTGTTGCTAAATATACCCCGTAACACGTCTACTTTACAACCGGCTTGCAGTAGACACTACGACACTCACTCTTAACTTATTAGCCTTAAGTTTCTGTTACTGCCCATTAACTAATAAATTATTTATGTGTAACCGCAATAAAGTGTGTTGTTTTTATTGTTATGGTTGTCATGTGTCACTGTGAATGCGATACCGGTGAGTTTGCTGCAGCTGTTAACAACACCAAGATAAGAATCGGTTATTTCGTTATGTCGGGTCTAGTGAGCTATGCGGTATGCGACCAGACTAAACAACTGACTGTTTGAATATTTGTTTTGTTGCATGTTATCTGTTACTGAATCTATGTATTGTAATCAAGTGTAAATCAAATTATTTCTCTTACTGTGTTTCGATTATTGTTTGACCGTTCAAGGATATTTTCTACATAATAAATTTACTTTTTACACGTTGCAACTTGTAATGATTTTAAATAACATTTTATTCATTTGTCAGTTGTAAACAAGGATATGGCATTTATATTTAAAATAAATCGCTATTCATTTGTTATTTTTTACAATACAACTTGTAAATTTTTTATTTCAAAGCTACTTCTTTTGTTGTTTTTTTAAACACAATAGTTATGACGTCATATACTTTAAAAAATTCTATTTTATAAAATAGTTAATAAGAAACATGTTATTGTACGGTTTATAATATGTTTCTACCCTTGCACTTTATTTGCAACAATATGGGTGTCAGTGACTCCATAAATACAACCACGCAGGTGGGGCAGTAGTCGTGAAGTCAAGGCCATTGCATGCGAACGATGATTGACAAGCCTGTTATTAAATATGTCATAACTTATCATTTGTAAGAACTTGACTTTTACATGGTGATTAATCACTTGGCTTTAATTGACTTGTGCTTTGAGTAATGCGCTTTCTATTTCATGATATGCATCTATCTGGGCCGGTCCGAGCAATTACAAATTACAAACAACGAAATAAACTTAGTCAAAGTAAATTGCTCTTGGACACATTTAACAACTGTCAAAGGAAAATGATATGTGTGCCGGATATTAGTTATTTTAAATTTATTTCTTTTTGAAAGTTGTGATGAAATCCTAGTAATTTGTTATGGGTGATTAATCAATTAGGTATTCACATTTTTTGACTTACTTCCGAGGAGATATTTAATATAAATATCTTTAAGAAATACTAGAGTTCATTGAAGTTAATTTTCTAAAAAATAAAACAAAATAATAAAATGCAATACATCATAATTTCTATTACAACAAAATGGAAAACTTTTTGAAGATATTAACTGGGATGTTAAATCTTTACTTACTATTGATGTTACGTTATATCTGTTAATAGATTACTGTTAATAGTTAGTATAACTCAAATTGCCGGACCACCCAAATTTTTAAAGGCCTTTTAAATATTTTATTTTTAAATTAAACAGAATGCTACATTTCGTAAAATTTCATAATTAATAGTTTTTAAAAGAAATTAAGCAGTAACAGTTGTGTAAATATTTAGCAAGTTCAAAGCAAAAAATAAATATTATACCTCCATATATACATCAAGGAGTTCAGCAGCGGTCATGCATTGAAGTAGAAGGAACGTACAACATACTATCCATTATGAAACAGTACATTTCTCTAAGTGAACGGCCGAAGCAAAGCCGTCAGAACAAACGAAGAAGACATAACATTAACACAACAAGACACACAATCGCCTCATTTGATGAGATCAAAGGCGGCGGCTCCCATTTCTATCTCAAACCACCGCATCTCCGATATAATCCAACTGTTTTTCAAAACCCAAACATACGCCAGAACCATCTGCAACGTGTCAATCGTTTTTGTTTTCAGTCTGTCGTAGCGTATTTGCATTTATGAACACAAAACGGACCTCGTTAGAGCAATCCGCTGTCTGTAGCTTGACAAAAACTAACATACGCTTTTTTGTAACTTTATCCGTATTGGTTGGATATGCATGTTTGAAAGTGACAGCGACGGGGTGTTAATGTGACAAGTACGAATCATATGATGGCTTTCATTTATTTGTGGAATGATGGGCCTTATAAAAAATCAACGACATTTTGACTGACACTAAATATATTAAACCTACTAGATAAATGGGATTTTTTTCAATTACTTATACTATTCAAACTTTTAACTAGTTTTCCAGCAGTTAAATGTATTATATTACTTTGCAATATGGTTCTTGTCATTTAAATTAATGGAAAATATTTTAAATTATTTTTCCATAAATATCTTAAGACTATTGATATTTAAAAAACCATTTTCTTCGAAATTACTACCGCGTTTATTTTGGAATTTATCAGTGAGGGAAATAATTAATTTTCAAAGAAGAATTTATAAATAAATATGTCATAAATAAAGTATAAAGGTCTTATGAAAAAAATTGAAGTTTATAATAGCGTGTTTGACTATTGTTACATTGAAATTGACTTGTGATAAATACAGTAGCTAGAATAAATTGATATTGAATATAAAACGGTAGTAGGAAAGAAAAAAAAAACCTTCTCATTTGCACCTACAACTACAAACAAAAGCATGCAAATGGTAAAAGATCAAACAGCGTTTTGACAAATTTCCCTGTCGCACCGGCTTCGCGATATTAAATGTGGGCCGAGAAAATTAATCGCATGACACACGAAAACAACAAAAATGGTTGCGAGCAGCGCAGGCAGAAAGTAATGGATGTCGCTGGCAGCGGAGGCCACGCGATCACACGTTGCGCAAGACGTGGTGCGAAGACGGCTCTTTTGATTTGTGGAAGCAGTTTTATTATTCACACAGCCTTTAATTAATGCGCGCAATTAATCACTTGTCACCGTCCGCCCGGCCCGCACTCCAAAAGCGCCCGAATGATTGATGTTATTAAGTGCGAAGCTTAAGATAATTCTATATCAATCTGTCAGGAGCATTTTTCTATGGTTTGGCTGTTATAAATATCGCCATCGTAAATATATCAACTCAGGGATATTATTGCTTGTTCGTTCGTTTTTATTTTTCGACGTCAAACTTGTATTATTGAACGACGGTGCAAACAGTTGCTGTGCTATAAATTATAGATTTAATACGATATACAGGGACGGCATATTTTTCTTTGGCATCCAAATTTTTAACTATGTATATTATTTTTATTACTATAAACAAATATTCTTCAATTTTTAATAGCTAACATCTTTATTTATTAACTATTTATTATTAAATGGATATGCATTCCTTTAACACTTTCTTCGAGATAATTGCGTATTTCCGTATATTTGAATTTATTACAGTAATTTTTAAAACATACATAATATTTAAATAAATAAATATAAAGCAGATAATTGTAAAATGAATTAATGAAATCCGGTTCTGATAATCATTTTAAATATATGTAAGTGAATCGTTTTACACGTATGAAGGTTTACATATTTAAACATACGATGGCTCCGCAGGGTGACAGCTGTTCGCCGATAAATTCGTTTAAATAAATGTGCGTTCCTTTCGAAGGGGAAAGATGAATGTGTCATGAAATAATTTAAAACATATTATTCTCAATCTAGATCTAAGGAATTCTTTGCATGTTGTTGAAACAAAGATTCACTGCTATTGAATTAAGATGTACATAACAGCTGTTTTTTAATGATTTCTTTTGATATTTTGCTTTGATATATATTTTTATATTGTTTACTATTGAATTGGTTTCATTTTTTATAAATATATCAGGGTTCTCTTTTATTTCCACCATTATTTTTCGTAGACATGTTTTCCCTTGCTTGTTTTACAATTTCTTTATTTTTAATCCGAGAGGCTCAAGTTTATCAAATTTATTTTGAAAAATATTTAAAAAAATGTCTATTAGAGATCTGAAGTACATTTGCATACACAGGTTTTTCTAAAATAAATAATAGTGTCCGCCAATTTCGGCGCTAGTTACGGTTTCAGCAGAAAACTGACTGAAACTACGACCGAAACCGAAACTTTTTTCGTGAAACTTTGCGCCTGCTTTCAGGGACGCTCGCCAATCATGATACAACAACTGCAAACAGTAGCCAGGATTAGTTTTCTAAGAATAGTTTTAAGAAAGGATTATCCATGAGATAAAGCCCCGAATTAAGTATTTTTTATTGAAATATATTGACAGCTTCTAACTAATTTTGAGATGAAATTATTTAAATAATGTAATTAGATTTAGGGTTTCCTGAATAGTTGAAATTTCGAATAAAATATATAAGTATATAAATAGATATGTTTATTTTTATTATTAAAATACTAAGGGATGTATATAAATATAATATTTTTGCGGCGCCACTGCTTAAAAGCACAAAATCATTTATTAGATGTGAGAGAGCAGGCGGCCGCAGCTTAATGTCTGGAATAACTGCCGCGGTACTCTATAAATGGCGCGAGTCAGGCGCACTGAATGCAGATGAGTTGTTGGTGTGTGGGTCGGGGGCGGCATGCACTTTCTGCCGCCACCAACCACCACCACGGCCGCCCGTGTTCATGGATGCCAATAAATATTCATTAAGTGCAATTATAGCACCGCCAAGCTAACGCTTTATTGCACTGTATACTTTATTACTGTTTTACGAGATGCACATCCATTTTACCTAACTAATACATATATAGGTAGGTAGAAACGTTTATACATAGATTCACAATAAGAAATAAACAAATAAATACATATATTGAAATATGTTTGTGTTAAGAACATGATAAATAAAGATATGTTCAACTTATTAACATACTCATATATTCTACCATATTCGAAATTTGTATATTTATTTATTTATTAACTGCAATGCAAATTAAAAACATCATTTGAATTTTCCATATTTCTATTCATATTTCATAAACCGTATGTTTTTAAAAAATCTATTCGTAATTTAATTTAATTTTATATCAAAAAGGTGACATTAGTTTAGAGATATTTGTTATTTAATAATGTATTAGATATAAAAAAAGAACTAATATTTCAAAAGATAACTTATAAACAAGTTTAGATATAGAGGGTCTAACAGGAACATGTTACAATGTATTCAGTTTGTTGTTGCAACGTCGAAAAAACATCCGTCCGTGCATCCATTGACTTCATTCAACCCGATTATCTGAAAATGTTTTAGACTAGAAGCACATGCCACCATCGACATAGTGCTAACGTCGTTTCATTTTATGCGCGCTGCCTCTTATCGACTCCTCAGGAAAATTTATTACGACGCTCCTGATATGGGTATGATAAATGGCCCTCAAGATAGCTTTATTTATTCATCGAGTTCTTGCTATGTTGTGTTGCTTTGCCGTTGGTGGTACATTCGATTCTTCCACTGGTGCATGCACTGCCAACAACTTATGATTAGGGACTAAAGCTAAGCGAACTGTCCAGGGGGTTGGTCACTGCTGTCAGATACTAGACACCTCTACTCAGTCCAAATCTACAGGTATCTACCTGGTGAATTAGATAAATAAATATACAAACAAAGGAATTAATTTTTATTATGCTGAAAGGGTTTTTCTCATATTTTTTACTTCTAATGTTTACCTTCATTTGTTATTCAAATATCATGGCATATATTAGCGTGAATTAGTAGCATAAATATTCAAAAGCTAAAGAGTATTGTAGTATAAATTGATTATTGATTAATAATGGATTTGAATATTTATTTATTATGACACATATAATCGATATATTGAACTCAATATAATAATACTAATTTTCCTACGATCAATCATATTATCTCCTCATAAATATATATTACCATAAGAACCACATTGTTTTTAAATTATAAATTGTTCATAGTACTTTGGGGAAATTAGGAATTTCATAGGTAGATTATTGTTAAAAAAATATCTTAAATCATTGTATGCAGTGTACGAAAGTTTTGTTTATATTGGTTACTTCTTTACAAAGCGTGTATATAGAAACAACGGCTTTATCTTAACTTATAAAACGTTTCAAATCGCGGGGCGATACCATGCAAACGTAGAATAATTACGCAATTACATTGTCTCGTGGCGATAACTGTATATAGTAACAAAGGTTTTTTGGAACACATAGAACGTTTCAGATTGCGGTGTGGTACCATTTAAACGTACAATGATTACTCAATTGCAATGTTTCGTGGCGAGGACTATAGTTGATATCATTAAAACAAAGATTAAAATTGAAATTCGTCAATGAAAGATTTACAATAGAAATTCTTGACAAAGATATTGAAGTGTATCACATACAATATGATACTATCAGCGTTTTAATTGATGTGAAAGCTAATTTGTCTGCATTAATATGAAAGAATAATTTAAAAATTAGCGGGTATCACCTGTTATAACAAACATGGCCAGTAATATGTTGCGTTTGCCTCCCACGGTGCTTTGCCAGTTGCTGCATTCACATGACATGCACAGTGTCGGGAAGAGGGTGAAGATAGTAATTTATAACACTGTTGAACAGTCGTTCTCATGTAATGACGTGTTTTACACAGCCCACCTAAAAAATGCATCACGTAAAACTGTGCCGTATATCTTGTTAGTGTTCCAAGTCGAACAGCTGAACAGAGAAAAACTCGTCTGACATATACAGGTTTGGTAAAATATGGTCGCTCTTATGTTAAAGTGGAGCGCACGTAAACAAGTCGCGTTATATAATAAAGCCATAAACTTTTCGGGTTTATTGTGACTGAAGTCTTGCTGTGATGCGTATTTATATGTACAAATGCATGTGTGCATGTATACATGCGTGCGCCGTCTCACTATTCTGCACATGCAACATTTTAACTGCTGACATATTTTGCTATACTTCAGGACTTATTGCACCGAATATATATTCAAAGGATTGCGTTGAATTCTTGGCTGACAACAAGATTGAAGCTGAGTTTATGCTTAGAAAATGGCACAAATATTTTGAATCAACATGTTATATGTTTACTTTGTAAAAATTCAAAACTTTCATTTTGGAACAACATAAAATAACATAAAAAATTTACTACATTCGTTTTCTTTCAACTTTTTTACGTCAACATAATAAAAAAACAAATTGAAATTTAAAATAAACATACCGCCCTCTATTAAAAATCTAGTTGTCTTATTGATTTATTGATATGTTTTGTTTTAGTGATGAAATCTTGAATAAACAATTTAAAATATTTTATGCATTTTGATAACGAAACAGAAATTTTGTATTTTATTTGACAGCAATTTAATGTTGAAATTTAATGCTTGTTATGGCATTAAAAAGGAAGGTCGCCCAATTTATATAGATGTTAAGCTAATAAAGTTTTCGTTTTTTCTAATTAATACGCTACTTATTTATACGAAATAATTTTGAAATAATGGCCGGTTAACGACATCGCCTGCTGTGTGGAAACGATAAACTACAAACTGAGAATATAATTTAATATACATGGAGTCCAAATAAATTATAGGCCTGTCTACTGTCTAGTTGTCTATCTGTATATTTGTATGTATATATTTACTGCATATATATTTCCATCAGGAGTCATTTGAATTACATACACGTAATTTTATAATTAATATCTCATTAATAATAATCTAAATGTAGTTAATTAAGCATGCGTAATTGCAATTCACACATAAATATCACATAGAATTCAATAGGTATTATTAATGTCTCATAAATTTTACTTGATAATTTTATGCAGTTCTAATTAAAAGCAACAATATTGTGTAACATTGTTGTATGATAATTGACATCCGTTGTCCTCGTGATTTGTTTATTAACTAAAAAACTTTATGATTATTTCATCATAAATATTTTATTGCACTTATATAAATAATACAAAATAATTTAATGGCTCTCACTTCTAAAGTTGACATTTTATTTTATTTTTACGATCAACAAAGTAATCTTTTAAGAGATATTAGCTACTTGGAATATAAATAAAATAATGCTTTTATTGCAGATACATTTAAAATTAAATTTCAAAAACTTTTTTTAATATTTACCAACGGCACAAAATACTAAAATTGTTTTATATGTTTTTTAAACGGCTGGTAGTACAATTTTAAATCAAAATTTACTCTTCCTTTTTGTATATATGTTCGATAGATCGCTTCAAATTCTGTACTCAACTAATTCAAGTCTTTTAAACCAAAAACCAAAAGAATTTTCGCGTGAAGAAGAAAAAAGTATTTTCTTTATAATTTTGAGTAAAATAATAATGTTTTTATTAGTTTGCATATTTTATTTATTTATATTAAATTCAAAATATCAAGAAATTGGTCTTATCTTTGTAAATCAGATTTATAAAACATATCTACTATTAAAAATCAACAATTCTAGCCTGTCCAATTTTAGTTGTTCTATAGATAATATAAATATTACATTTTCTTGATTCAATATTAATAAAAATATATGGAACAAAACAAAAGATCTTCCAAATTTCAGTCATCATGATACTAAAGTCTCTTTTTCGCTTCTAATTGCAAATATTTACACACGGAGAATATTTTATGGTAAATACTAGGGATGTAACGGAGGTGGTTTTATCATAATCGTAGTCGGAGTCGGAGTTTTTGAATTT
>NEEE01009661.1:0-12559 GCA_002278615.1 Pogonus chalceus | reverse complement strand
GAGAAAAAAAAAAAAAAAAAAAAAAAACGAACCACTTGAAAATGCACCAAAAATGCCAAAATTTCAGAGTGCCATATCTCGGGTGCATTTAATCAAAATTGAATGGATTTTTGATAACTTTTAATGTTATGGTAGTCAATGAGATATCAAGTCCAATGCACCCCCTCCCGCTCCCTAAGATAAAAAATGTTCCTGATTTAAAAATATGATCAACTCTGGCAGCTTGTATGCAGTGCCAAAAAAATTGTGGATTCAATTGGCTAACAGAGCAATAAAGTCCAATCATTTTCCAAAAAATTTTGCAAAACTTCAAGTACCTACAATAATATGGCGCGAAGTTATGAATTTTTCAAAAAAAAAAATGTTTTTTTGCGCCTTTTTGGCCATAATTTGGTCGATTTTGCACCAAAACCGATGAATCCTAGAGTTCTGAGAAGTTTAAAATTTTCTCTTTGTGACCCTAGAAGTAAGTTTGCCCTCAAATATATTCCACTCCCTGCCACCTACGGATAAAAAAAAAAAATGTTTTTGGCTTAAAAATGTCCCTCTTAAACAACTCGTAGCCTTCAAGTTTCTGAAAATTTCATGTACCAGTGATGATTTGGCCAGAAGTAACGAATTTTTTTTTTTTTGAAGAAAGCACGGTTTTGTAGCAACTTTCTAACCGCCGACATCAGCGTTACCCGATGTGAAAAATTCATAACTTCACGCCAGATTATCATAGGTACTTAAAATTTTGCGAAATTTATATATTTTTTAATAATTATATATTTATACATTTCTGTTTTCTATATATTTTTCTTTGATGATTAATAATGACATAAAGTTTTATTATTTTTTAAGTCACTAATAGATTTTGTTATTGGATAATGAAATATTGATTATTTATACTAGTGTATTTAAATCACTTTATGTTAAAAAAAATATGGAAAAATAATAAGTTTCGCTTTCAATAAAAAATTCATAATAATCTGTGATTCAAATGGACAAAGTGACGGCGAGCGGGACTAGGACGAGCCTGAATAATGAACTGCCGACCGCTAATTAAGACTAGCCTACTGGGATCTACTGACACCTGCCAATAACCAACCCTCGGCTACAATTCATTGGATTTATGCACAGTGTAGTGGTACTCGTTGTTACACTACTGAAATGATATGTTCTACAAACGATTAGCTATTTACGATCTGTAATGGCCAACACTAGTTGTTATTCATTATGGATTATTGCTAAAATCTATAACTAATACTAATTAAATCCATTTTATATATTTTCATTATTAATTTTAATTGCATTTTAATTAAGTATCATTAGTTATCTATTCTGTAAAGCCATAGTCATTATTTTGAAAAATTTGTATTTGCATCTCAGGACTCATTAAGGAGTTAATCTTAAACCAAATTTAACTATGACTTACCATTTTTTTTGTTGATCACTTTTGTTCTTTGCATCATCTTATTTATTTACCTCCTCTGGTAATCTTTTCTCAAAATATTACCGTATATTCATCTCAGTTATATGTTGAGAATATAAAATTATTGTATAGATATCACAGTTATACAATAATTTGCGTTCTTTTATATTTTTTTTGCATTTATTGCGTTTATTTGTTAATTTTTTGAATACTGTTTAATTGTCTGTTTCATATTGAATTTGTTCTTGACTTCAAGTTCTAAATAAATAAAACAAGCAATTTCTTCAAATTCATAGCCATGTTCAGTGGCGGACTAAGGCTAAAGCGGGCCCTAGGCAACATAGTAATTCCGGGCATATTTTTTAGTCATGACACATACTTTGCGTTTAATAGTTTGGTTTTAAAGCATATAGTATGTAGTTCTATTTAATTATCGGATACCAAGAAAAAAAAAATAATACACATGTACAAAAATAAAATAAAATATTAAAACAAGCAAACATAAACATAATTTTTCAAAACAAACAATAATACTTTAAAAAAATACTCAGATTGATTAGTTATACTGCCTCTTTTTGCACTTTGAATTCTGCAAACTTGTCAATTAGTTTGTTATAATTAATAGTTATTTAATAACTCTTTTTCTATAAAAAGTAATGATAAACTATTTAATTTTTGTTGGCCTAATGAGGATCTTAAAAAAAATATTCTTCTGGCCAATACTGAGAATGATCTTTCATCGCTTGCATTGCTTATTGGAAGGTTTAAATAAATTCTCAGAATTATGTTTAAATTTGGGAATGTTACANAAAATAAATTATAAAAATTAAAAACCTTTTTTTCGGGCTCCAAAAATTACGGGCCCTAGGCATGTGCCTAGGTTGCCTAGGCCTTAGTCCGCTCCTGGTCATGTTCTACCTTCTTGCATATTTTTAAATGCTTTTATTTATTTTTTAGCATTTTAATTTTCATATATGAGATCTAGACGTTAAGTTTCTATTATCATATTTTCTGCTTTTTGGCATAAATAGTTTTAAAAAATATAATGTTTATTCATTGTTGTAGCGAACATAACTGGCACCCGGGGAACGACAATTTTTTGAATATTTTATTTTTACTATAACATATATTAAACATTACAAAAATATATTTTTAATTCTATTAATAATCGCAGAAAAATTCAACGACTCTGCTAATATATAGTTCATAATAGGAATAGAAGAAAAAAAGAATGAAATTAATTTATAATTTTGATATTTTTCAAATTTATTTCAAATGAAATTCATTCATAATTTTTATTCATTAATATCTTAATATTGAAACATTTAAGGTCATTGTTATTACGTTTTCTACCTGCTCGGACCTTTTCTATGCGTTTTCGCGTTACGATTTATATTGAATATAATGTTATTTCTATATTTAATGTTTTTAATAGGACGGAGAGAGACAAAGCATATGCAGGTTGCCTAAATACAACTTCTAAGGTGCACCTATTGTCCATAAGCTGAACATTTAGATAGTTTTTTCTAATTATTGTTTATATTGATTGCTTTATGACTTTTTCAAATATGTAAGTTTGATTGATAATATCAGAACTATGTTGTATCAAATTTTAGTTGAGATCGAGCAACCACAAATGATACTTTACAACTATACTATTGAAAATATCATATATAAAATATTTTAAATGTGAAATTTTATTAATTTATCGATTTTATTTTGGTGCGAGATGTTTAAATATATTTATTATACTATATAGAAACTAACTGTTTTGAAAATATTTGTGAACTAAGATTTTTTAAGTCAAAAATAATTACTTGAAAATAGGGCTTCACACGAGAGCAAGACGAGATGAGACGAGACGAGACGAGATACTTTTGAAAATATTTTAAGCGATACCGAGACCACATATGGCGAAATTCGAGAGTCTCGTTTCTAGTCTCGTTGCACTTTTGTTCATAAAATTTTTACTAGAAACATAAAATCGTTACCACTCCATTAAGCATTTTTTCTTTTAAAAGAAGGGTCTGTTTTAGGTAACGATACAGTTAGTGAAATCTGGTAACCATCTGCAAAATATATTGTATAATAATTTTGTCTTTCATAAAATTTGCTAGCCAAAGTGAAAAAAGAGTTTTAGGAGAATATAGATGTTAATTAAACAAACACGTAAATATTTATTATAAGTGTAAATGTATTTTGTATTATAAATAAGGGATTGAAAATGATTGTATTAGTTATTCCCGAAATTAATAAAGGTGTTTCTTAGAATATACTTTTTATAAATAAACAAATAAATTTAAGGTCTATACCGTTTATACAATAAATATTTAATCCTTTTGTAATTTCCTTTTATCTTTTAACCAGATTTTGCTTTATTTATATATAAAAGATAGCCATCAATGAGACAATTTATTTCTATTTCGTAAACAAGGGATTAAACTCGGTCCTCTATAAAATTTCCGCAATTAATACTGTTCTAATTCTGAATGAATAGATTTCTAAGATTTTTACTGCTTATACAATAAATATATAATCCCAAGGTTATATAANTTTTTTCACAATTAACGAGAGCGAGACGAGATTTTTGAAAGTCTCGCCCTATCTCGTCTTGTGTAAAGCCCTACTTGAAAACAAACATAATATTTTAAATTTTTATCATCTTCATTTAGTTTCTCATAGCAGGTTGCAAAATTCATTTCCTATAACTTTGTTTCATCTTCTTTGCATCGCTGTTAATAACATTATATTTCTTGAGATTTTTAAGATTTCAAGTTATAGATAAATCATTTAATGGTAATCAAATCTTATGCATTCAGCTAAAGATTTGAATCAGCAAAATTGAGAAAAATTCCCATAATCAATCAAAATCTGGAAGATAATAATATTATAAATATAATTGCAAAATCAAATTTTTAAAATTAAACAAAATGTTATTCCAGTGAAACCTGTTCTAATAATTAATTTATGTTCAATTAAATATTTCATGTTTCGTAACAAACTTATTTTTTATTTATTCGAATTTAACTGAAAACTGTTTATATTTATTTCGTTTTTATACTAAAATGATCATAATTTTATAATTTTGAGAATTATATTTAGTTACAACTGTAATCTATAAAATTTATTTATTTACAAAAGTTTGTGGCTATAACCAAATAAATAAGAATTTATTCAAAATATAGAGAAATTATTTATAAAAAATTTATGAATATTTTTCAATAATAAAATGTAAAATTGAATGTTGATCTTTAATTAATTACTAGTGTCAAAACATATTTCTATTTAAATACTAAGTTATTGTAATATATTACTAAATTCGAAATGATATTATTGTTACTAAAATGATATACATGACAACTAAATGAATTATAATGGTAATAATTTATTTAATTCTGTCATATGAAAATGTTTAACATTAATTTATAGCATTATTTTTTGAACATATTGTAATGACATTTCTAATTAGATATTTTATTTACACAAAATTATTTTATTAATAATATTATGTCATTTTGTGTTGACTAAAAAATTTATTAATTAATTTTTAAATAAATAAATTGAGTGAAATAAAATAAAATTTTAATCAAACAATTCCGGGTTTATTACAAACATGATTATTGACAGTTCAAAATAGTTATTTTGTTATCTTGAATATATCAATAAAAGTATTTTATTTATTTGAATATTGTGATCATTTTAAAAAACCAAGTAAGAAATATGTTATTAAATATTTCAAAATAATTTTAAATTCCTAACTCTCCTATTAAATGTTAAGTGTTTTATAATATTTTCTTTTCAGATTTGTAATTACATGAAAAATAAAAAGAAAGATTAATAATTGAATTACTTCAATTATTATCTTATTATTTCAAAATTATGTAAGAAATTAAATATTTCAATCTATTAAAAAAAAGTTAATTCAAATAGGTTAAAAAATAATAGCGACTTGGCATCCAAGAGAAATATATTTTAAATTTTGATAATCATTTATTTTATTAGAATTTTATTTGCTTCAAAGTTATCTTTTGTTTTATTTTTCATACACAAAAATAATAAATAGTAATCTTAAAGTTCAAGGATAAGCTTTTTACAAGATATTAGACTTATATTTTAGCAAAATTAAAGTATTTCTTAAATTCAGTAACAAATAACATGTTTCTTATAAATAATTGTTATTTTGGAAAATGTTTTCTTTGGATAATTTTTTTCTTTTATTGATATATTAGTAGTCAGATAATATATTTCAGTTTTTATAGGAAAAGAAACTTTATTACACTCTTTCAAACAACTTTAACTGATATCAGTAAATGAGCTTCTTTATGAATTTTATATTTTAAAAAATAGTATAAAAATAATACAAGAAGTAGAAAAAGAAACTGTTATATTTTAAACAACCATTTTTTTTTTTTTCAAAGAGTAAAATAATATAACAGAATGTACAGCAAATTTTTGAATTACGATCTATTTATCTAAGAATTTTTTAATTAATCAATTTAGATAGAGGAAGCAGTCAGGATCATTGAAAGAAAGCTATTAGAAAAATATTGGGATCCAAGAAACAACAAGACAGATGACGATAACCACGGGGAATATGACGACATACCTATAGTATAATTTGTAAGAATACAAAGAATAAAATGAGCAGGTCAGGTCATAAGGATGCAAGACTTTAGAAATTCAAAAAGAACACTTCAAAGCAAATTGTATGAAACAAAAACAGCAAGTAGACCTAGAAATAGATGGGAATACGGAATAGCAGAAGATGCAAGAAAACTGGGAATAAGAAATTTGAAATCAGCCGCCGTGGACAGGAAGAATTGGAGGCAGAAGTTGGAGAAGATCAAGGTCCGATTTGGACAGCAGAAGCAGATTTTATTTATTAATCAATCATTTTTTAGTCTAATTGGTTTATAAAAGTTACTTTAATCGTAAAGGTTAATTATAAAAATGATTATAATAGAATGAATTTACTACAAAAACTATATTTTCCAAATTATGATACTGGTAAAAAAGTATTTTCTAAAAACCGAAATACCCAATTACAAGTCTATAAATTATACAGATAATAAATGCACAATACAAACAATCTATTAAAAAATTTAAAAAACAAAGTTTAAAAATTGAAGATCATGCATAAGCAAGTATTATATTATATAAAATACATAAATTATCATACAGTAATATTAAGAGTACAAAACTATTATTTCAAAAGATTGATTGTTTGATTGGGTTCAAAATTCAAAGTAGCCTGTTACTCATTTTAAGTAAAAAATTTAGTTACTTAATAAATGTGACTTATTGTTAGATAGTTCGCTCTTAATTTAAAGCTCAATTGATTCAAGGTGTTGCCAAACAAAATTTTTGAAAATAATATTGTGAGTAGAATTTTAGCGACTTTTTTACTAGTGATTTGTTATTCAAATAACAATAAAATATTATTCAGAAAGGAACAGAAGTATAATTTATTCAATAAATGTTTAATATCACAAATATGAATATATTCCACTTCCAATTTATATCAAAGTTCTAAATTAAATGTCAATGTAAATACAGTGCTTTGCAAAAGTCTGAATACACCACGAGAATTTATTAAACCTATGTGATTTTTATAGTTTCCGGGATAAATGCAAGATAAAATTATTTTAATAACAAAGTTTATTAAGTTGTCAATATATAATATAAAAATATATTAGGAAATCTTTCTAATACGTAAAATTGTTTTGCAAAAATCTGAACTATTATTTTTAGCATGACATTGACCTTAATAGTACGGCATACGATGTTCAACAATGAATTTTATACAATGTATCACTTTTAAAAGTTACACTTTCAACTCCAGATCTAAACCCCATTAAATTTTTTTGGGTAATATAAGAAAAAAATAAGAAAAGAGTTATACCTACTTCAAATGAACTACAGCTAATTCTTAGGGGAGAATGGCAAAAGTTCTCTCTTATATTACAATAAAATTAGTGAAATTTATGCCCAGGTGACTACAAGCTATAATATCGTTAAAAAATTGCAAGGCAAAATATTAAATAATTGATTTTTAGAATAACATTTTAAGTGTGTTAACAAAACAATTAAATGTAGCAAAAAGATTTTCTTATTTATATATTGACAACTTAATAAACTTTAATAGTTATTTGTGTATAAAGAGCGCGGCATTTTCTCGAAATCGACAATGTCCATTTGCGCTCGAAATACACACAAGATTTTTTCTTCAGTCGCCACAAACTTTAAGAGATATTTGAAATTTGTTTTTGGTGTTACTGTGACGTCACACTATTGCTATCTTTGCACACTATAGAGTGTGGTGCGGAGTGAGATAGGAATATTAGTTTCGCCGTGACATCAATATTGATTTTATATATCAATTGTAGTTATACTGAACACAATTGATTTTTTAATATCTTTTCTTTATAAATTAAACGAACTTTATTTTAAAATAATAATAAAAATCATTTGTCGTTATTTTCTATTCTTTCTGAGCTATTTAATCTAATCTAAGCATTTTTAATTTCTTTTTTTTTAATTGAATGCCCTATTTTATTTCTATACTCCGTAGCAGGGCATATTTTGTTTGGTTATGTAATATACTAACAGAGCAATTATATGTCAGATAGATTTGTGAAGGTAATAAATGTGTAGGTAACGACAGTGGTATTAATTTTTGACTAAACATTTTCATTAAGAATGTAAACAAGTAACATTTTATAAAAAATTTGACAGCTCCAGAGCGACAAAGTACCATTTTGCGCTCACAAAAGAGGGCGCAAAACGCCTACTTTGTATAGCGACTGTAGAAAAAATTTTTGTGATGTATTTTTGTGATGTATTTACACTTTTGCAAAGCATTGTATATTATTATAATACAAATGTTGAAATAATTCTTTACTAAATAATTTATTATATTTTTATTGCCTGGAAATAAGTAAAAATAATAAAGAAAAGTTTTGAAATACTTTATGTAAAAATTGTTATTAAAGTTGGTATTTTAGAGAAATCGTTTGAAAATACAGTTTTGAATGTGAATAATAATTTATGAAAAAATGGTATTTAGAATGCACAAAAGAGTATATGAGGTCATTACCAGTGTGACGTGTAATCGGCAAATGGACTTTGAAAAGTTGACTTTCCTGTCATTATTATGGCATTGTATGCGTCATATGTGAGTGATTTATGTTACGTGAAAACCGAACTTTCATCTAGAGCAGTCCGTGGAAATGGCCATTGGTGCCATGGCAGTCAGTAGTGAACGAGCGAATGGCGGAGGTACTATGCAGTCGCAGTGATATATGTCGACGCCAACTGAATTAACTCGATCAGCTTCCAAGTAAATTATGTGTTTTTAATTTGAATGTACGTGCCACTTTCATAAATTATTATTTGCGTATATTCAGGCACTGTCATGTTGGATAGAAAAATAGATGTTTGCTTGGTAAATGCATTTTAATTTTAGCACAACTAATATGAAATATGCTTTAGCAGATAAACATTTTATTTTATCCCCAAATTTGTCATTTATTTTTATCCAAAAATTCATTTTCATATTATGAAATTACTACAGTGGCGTATCTTTCACAAATATACAGGGTTCATACATATTTCATATACTTATATGATTCAAATATAATATATTAAACATTTAAAAATATTGTATTTTAATAGAATTAATTTCTAAATACATAGTATTAAGAAATATTTGGTAATTGGGATAAAAAACCAATAAAATTTTACTACCGAAATTAATTTTAAGTGTTACTTATGATTTTTTAAATTGAAATTTGTTTTATAATGATTCAGTGGCTACTGTTATTTATTATAACTTTAAATACAAAAATGTAAAATTTACAAAAAATTACTACAAAATATTTTAAAACATGATAATTTCTAAAAATATACATATTTTATTTTAAATCAATTAAAGAATATTACCAGGGAACGTAAACAATTATGTGGTTAAGTAAAAAGTATTTCTTTAGCGACTTAAAACTAAAATTTTAGTATATTGAAAATTTGTGTTGTTTTTTTTTTTTTTCGAGTTATTTGTTATTAAAATAATAGTTCCCTGCATTTGTTTTTAAAGTTTTTTGATTTGATTTATATTTCAAATGATTAATATTTTAATAAATTTAAATTGAAGTTTTCATTTCAACACATCACTAAAAAGAGAACAAAAATCTATTTAATTTTGTAAAAATCTAATATGATGCGTATTTGAAAAAAGATAGTTACTATAATTATCCAAAAAACCGCTATCTTGATTTTTATTTTGGCATATTTTTTTAGATTTCTCCTTTAAATCATGTAATTTTCATTTAAAACACTTTTTACATCTTATATAATTACAGACTTACTTGCATTTTTTTTTCTTTAATTGCGATTACCTTATTTTTTTGAATAATTTTCAAAATATCTGAGATTGTAAATGTTTCTATCTAAATAAGCACTAAAAACTGCACAAACTTACCTATTTAACTGACTTCGTAGCTTCTTTAGTTTCCAAGATACCAACGGTGTCTAAAACAATTTAGGACCTCTTTCTATATAAACTTGAAAATACTTAATATTTTTTCAACAATTGCCAAGACACAACTTAACTACTTCTAACAAGAAATTCAAATATGTTCATATCTTATTGCCAAAAAATGTATATTTAAAATAAAAACATAATTTTTATTGCAAACTTTATATTAATAACTTTATTTATAGTTTGTTTTTCATCAATAAATTAAAATGTTTTATTATTTTTGGATTTTTTTATTTTAAATTTGAAAATGAATCAAATATTTCTTATCGAGACTCTTTTTAAACTTATTGTTAGTAAATAAACCTTAGTTAACAATAATCAATTATCGAAATACCTAAGATTTTTGCTTTTGATGTAAAATGATATTGTTAAAGAAGTTTTTTTGTTTAATAAATGTATAAAACATTTGATTATTTTATATTCTATAAATACGAGGATTTTTATTATACAATAAAAAAATACTAACTATAAAAATAAAAGAATAAAAATGAACAAGGAAGAAATATTCTTTTATTCTTTACCGGTTTATCTATTCATTCGCTATTTGAGTTTGTCGTTTTTGTAAAATAACCCCAGAATACAACACATGTGTTCCTATTAGTGCTGAACGATTCGCGAATACTTCGGAAATTGATTCGGAAACCGGTTCTGATGGGGAATGAATGCATGATTTGCGGCTATTTGCATGCCGGTTGGCCGCAGTTGCTGCTGATACCAAACTCTTCAAGTTACCGAAACGTTCTACATTGGTTCTCCAATATTTATACCATATGAAACTATGTAAATATACAGTATACGTTGCTTTTATGAAATCCTTATTCAGGCAAGTAATGGGTTAGGCTAGTGGCTTCACGCCTCCGGTCAAAGTGGAAGCTGTTTTTCTGATGCAGAACATGACCTACGCTCATTGGAAATTTGTTTAGATTGCATGTAACGTGTAACAGGAAATTATATGAATAAATAGAAACCAACTGGTTCATTTGGTAATTAAATTTAGAAACAATTATTTTACATTATGTTACAAATTTCTATAGTTATATTGTAACAATAATTTCTCGTTAATATTAAATAATTAACTTGTTTAACAAAAACAAAAGAAATATGTTTTGTTATGGACTGAACTTAAATTATAATCAATTAACTTCAATGCAGTCCGCAATTTAATTTTGTTGTTTATTATTTCAATTTTTTTAAGATTGCTAAGAGCACTGTCTTTCTAAATTAAAAAAAATGAGCAAATATGGTACTTATAAAATATAATTTTGTTTTATAAATGAATAACTTATTAAATGTTAAAATTGATATAAAAATGGCTAAATTGCATTTACTTTTTAAAGAAATCCGAAAATCATATTAAATAAACTATGTTTTAATAACGTTACATTTTATTCATACTTTTAAATTTTATATTCTATTTTAAGAATTATTTCCATAAATTTTGGAAAATATAAAAGGCCCACTCAATGTCAAAATGCTGGCATGATATAAGGATTTTTTATAAGGTTAGTTGAAGCCAAATTCTTTCCATACATACGCCTTTTATTGCAATTCTGAAAAAGTTACNACGAAAATTTTAATTTTTTTTTAAGTTATAGAACGATAAAAATAAATTAATAAATAAATAAAAAATGAACAAAACAAAATAATTTAATACTCCGTATTTGAGTGAAGAATAAAATTAGTTCATTGATATGAACTATTAAGTATCAGATATTAATAAGAATATACTTATTAACGATATAACCTTTTTGATTAGAAATTTATAATTACTTGAACGAAAGTCATTCATGAAGAAAATTTAAAAATATTTGTTTGTATAAAAGTCATACATAACAAAATTGTGATAAAACTAGACTTAGTCCAATATAAATGATTTTTCATATAACATAATTTACAACAACTCAAATTCTGTTAATATTAAATATATATTTACTATTCATTTTTATAATACTGTCCAATTAAATAATAAAATAAAATAAAGAAAAGAAAAATTTAGGCAGCAATAAATATTTCAAACATTTTATTTTAGAGTTTAGATTATACGCGGTATATTTGGAAAAAATCCTGTACATCACAATTTCCAATAACTAGAATTCATTTAACGCGTTACAAATTTAAAGTGTAATACTGAATTCTACTATATTGTTTTAAAATTTATTTAATATTTTTCTAGAAGTAAAACAAGCTAAAAGCAATCAGTGCTTTGCAAAAGTCTCAATACACCACGAGTTTATGTTAAATCTATATGATTTTTTTAGTTTCCGGCATAAATGAAAGATAAAACTATTTTTATGACAAAGTCTATTTAGTTGTCAATATATGAAGTAGAAATTTTTTTGTAAGACTAAAATTATATTAAAAATAAATAAGAAAACCTTTTTACTACGTTCAATGGTTTTGCAAAAATCTGAATACACTTAAGATCATATTCTAAAAATCAATTTATTAATATTTTTTCTGCCAATCATTTTAAGGTATTATGATTTTTAGATGCCTGGGCATGGACTCTACTAATTTTATTTTAATATGAGAAAAATTTTTTTGCTATTCTTCCTTAAGAATTAGCTAAAGTTACTTTTCTCGTGGTGTAATCACACTGTTGCCACGCA
>NEEE01009716.1:46242-68496 GCA_002278615.1 Pogonus chalceus | reverse complement strand
TTATAATTAATTAAAAAAATTTATGTCGCGTAAATAAAGTAAATGATCAAATTTATCATATTTTAAAGATGTATGTCAAACTAGTATCCTGTAAACCACTAATTGCACCGAATATTTAACGAAAATTTAAATATTACATACCAATCAGCAACAGTGAGCAGCGATAAGAACAACACTAGAAGAAATTAAAGAACCACCGCAGAAAACTTGTTTATCCATCTGATAGTCAAAATTAAACCGGCCGGAAAACAATTTTATTAATATAGTATGTAAACCACTATTGCACTATTTATTTAACGAAAATTTAAATATATGTACATTATTATTAATTATTAATTGAACAATTGTATTTAACAAATAAAATAAAAATTAAAAAGAAAATATATGTTATAGCCCGCACACACCTTCTCACTTCAACATTTCGTATTAGAATAACTATAATTTGACAAACTACTGTCCGTCTCACATATATTCATAATTTAATTAATTAGTTTTGACCTTCCCAGTGTCTATACTGATTTCTTCAATATGTTCAAATATTCATTTTATTCTAATAATAAAATTCATATTTTTTTTATCAGAAACAATTATTTTAAGTACCTATGTAAGCATATATTTTTTGAAGGAAATTTAAATAGAAACATATTTTAAATTTTCGAATGAAACTGTCTTTTGATATTTTACATAGTTTTAAGTAATTTATTATGCAATTAAATTTCAATGTGGCTATTTTAAAATTTAGAATTTTATGTTGGACTCAAATGAAATATTTGTATTAATTTACAACTGATATTTTATTGTTTGATAGATAATAAATATCTCAGTAAATTGCAAACCTAAGAATTTTGCATAGTTTAAATAATTTAAAAGAATAATTAAGAATTAAGTTAATTAAAATTTTAAATTTAAATAATATTTGAGTGATTTATCTATTGAATTTTTAAAATAAAGTTGTTTTATAATTTCAAATTTGGTTTTCTAAAAATTCAATATAAAATTATCTTTCATGAAAATTGTATTAAAAATAATTGTTTATCGAACAGTTTTATTTGATTTTTATAATCAATCAAAATTAAAAAATGAATATAATTTGAAAAATCAAAACAAATATTGCATTTTCATTCATAAGAAAAAAATATGCATTAATTTTTAACAAAACAATGATTACATACATATATCCAGAGAAAGCCTCCATTTTTATTTGCAGTAAAAACAAAATGAAAGTCATGGCAAAATCGATGTTAAAGGAGGAGCTAACGCATTTAACGTTGGCTATTCGTAGACAGAAGTAACCAACACAAAGATTTGATGTTTAAGGTTCATTATATACAGGGCTGTAACTAGGCAGGGTCCAAATGGAATGGTAATTTTATACCTCAGTTACTTTCTTAATGATTTATTGTTTTTTTATAAAAATAAAATGAAATTAAAATTACGGGCAAAAACAATTGAAACAAAAATTATTTTGTGTTTATTTATTAAGACTGTAACAAAACTTAAAATAAATGAAAGAACAGAAACTTTAGAACTATCATATATGCATGGTATTTTTTTTTTTTTTTAGTTTTTTAAAGGGGGGAGGGGCGATTCGATAGCCGTGTCCAGGGCCCACGAAAAGCTAGATACGGCCCTGATTATATACGAAGGGATACTTTTAATAGAACATTTAAAGAGTATATTATCATTAATTTGTAAATTAAATTTTATATTTTCAAGTTTTAAATCAATTTAATTTTTTTTACAAAACAAAATGTCCCAAAAGGGTCGGAGTATTTCCGAAGTTTGGAAATCTTTCGAACATTTCAATCGCAAAATTTAATCTTTGAAGATGGTCTGTTGGTTTAATCTTGCAGAAGCTGAATTTTGTAATGTTTAAGATGCAAATCCTTCCTTATAATTCTTTGTAAAGACAATTTTCGAACGTTTAATTCTTGACGATTTTTGGACATTCTGTATGATAATTAATCAATAATATAAGCAAAAATACTCAAAGCACAATATAAACATAGGAATATAAAATAATAATAACAATAAAATATTTTAGATGATTTTATTTTATGTTTTAATGATAATAATTACAATAAATATTTAATCAATAGTAATTCCAGCATTTGTTGAAATCCAATCTAAATATTCTGTAATTCTTGTGTATACTGCTGGATAACCATGTTCACATCCTTGAGCACGACCAAAAGATACTAAACCAATTTGTGTTACTTGTCCATTTACATCAACAGTTAATGGACCACCACTGTCACCCTGTTTAAACAAGTATAAATAATTAACATTCACGCATATATGAAAAATTATAATAAACTTACATTGCAAGCAGATTTTCCGTCTGATCCACTCACACAAACATTTGTGCTTTGAATAACGAATGGATAAGACAAAGAACATTTTAAATTTGTAATAACTGGATTAGATGTATATCTAAGTACTGGGCTTATACCGGATGCAGCTTTATACAAAAATAATATATATTGTTATAAAATTTTTTAATTACTATTTCTAAACACACTTACAATCTGAATCTTTTCCCCATCCGCTGACAGTTGCTGTATCACTAGTAAATTTATTGTTTTCGTCAGATCTTGATGGTAAACTAATAAGCGAAATATTTTCTAGAAAAATTTGTTAATATTAGTATTATAATAATTATTATATTAAATTTTAATGTTATTTACCATTAAGCTCAACATTTTTAGGTAATTTTATAAGAGCAATATCATTCTTCAATAATAATCTACTCCAGCGTTCGTGAACGATAAGATCTGTGCTTACGATTCTAACTTGGGTTGGTTCCTCTTCTCGGACTCTGTGAGCTCCTAAGATTACTTCAACGCTTTTAATTCTGCAATTAATATGTAATATTTTCTTATTTATTTGTAACTTTAAGGCTTTGAATATATTTTCTTACCCATCAGCACAGTGAGCAGCGGTAAGAACAACATTAGGAGAAATTAAAGAACCACCGCAGAAAGCTTGTTGTCCATTTCCTAAAGTCAAAATTAAACCAGCCTGAAAATAATTTTATTAANGGTTCTACGATTTGTTAAGAAGTAACCAATGTAAAACGAAAAAGGTGTACACTGCAATAGCTATTTGTATATTAAGAGCGCAAAGTGGAACATGGTCGATTGTTCTCTCGAAATCGACAATGTCCATTTGCGCTCGAAACACACACAAGATTTTTTCTACAGTCGTCACAATGGAGTCATCCACTACAACAAAATCTCTAGAGCGGCAAAAAAAAAATAGTTTTTCAAATAAAGTTACGAAGTACGTCTCATTATTGTGATGTAGATATGTCAACTAAGCGTTAAGAAGATGAAAAATATTGTAACGTATATCGAAGTAAAATATCTGTTTATTATTATTTAATTACATTGCTTCGTGGCAACGGCTATATTTGAAAAATTATTTACCCTTTTTTTAAAAATGAATTTTATATTTTTTAGGCTTATTGTAATGAGTCTATGCATCATTGGGCTTTTAAAAAATGGGCAGTTATAAGATCAAGTAGTCTTGTTTAATCCCAGATGTTTTGTAAAATATTTAAGGTAGTACAAACTTTTTAAAAGTAAGTTCATAAAAAGAGATTATTCTTCTAGTACGTATATTAGTGAACTTTTCAATTAGTTATTAGTTACTTAGGTTAAATTGCACAAAATGCTATTAGTTAAAAAAAAATATATATTAAACATAATTTCGTAATAACTTTAGCGTTTGACGCGGATTTTTTAAAGAAATATGAAAGTCACATCAAACAAACCATGTTTAAATCATCCTTCATTTTAAGAATCATTCTTATTTAACAGTCATATATAAAATATTACCTGATATGGAAATTGATGAGGTGTAGCTTCATCCCCACCAACAACTCTTCCATTGTTTTTATTCTTAATATTTCTTAACGTTGGAAAACCTTTTATAATAGGATTAACATCTCTTTGTTTGAGATTGTCCCAGTCAATATTAGCCTAGAAATAAGTTTTATTTTAAATTAAAATCGTTATAATTCAAAATATTACTATTTTGGAATTCTTTGTAATAGAAGTTATTCATAAGTTTATAAATAAATATTAAATAAATACAAACCTGGGCAAGAGCTACTAATGCAAAAACAATAACAAACGATTTCATTGTTATAAGCTATAATAAATTATTTGAAAACATTTGTTTTTATACTTTTCGCTTGTCCGTGAACAATGGTTATTTTTATTATTATAAGTATATTTATCAGATAAATTATGTGATTAATTTTTAAACTAATAAATATATGAATTGACAAAAATAAGGATTTATCAATTCATTGGATATTTTTGTGTAAACAGATAAAAATTAACTTCATTTGTTTTATTATTTTATAGAAAATCCCATATGATAAGATTATAAACAAAAGATTAAATATTATCTTAAAATCTGTAACAAATAACTAGATTTCATCATTAAAGTAATTAAATGTAATAATGCAACTATTAAGATTAATTCAATAAAGTAAACATATGTATATAAATTATAAACGTTTTTTTTTTTATTTGTAATAATAATAAAATTAAAATTCTGTTGGACAATAATTACTTTTAAATATTTTCTTAGGTATAAATTACATATTGTTTTATAAAATTTGAAAGTAGGGTTAGGGGAACAATTTATTTAAAATTATAAAACATTGCTATCTTGCCTTCATTTTTTAAAATGTATTTTTCGATTGCCACACAATCAGGAAAATTAAAAAAGGAAAATTTTACTACATACATATGTATATGTTAAATAAAAGTAAAATATAACTAAAATTAAATGTTTCTGCAAAACGGAAGCATAGATTAAGCAATAATATTAGTTGTAGTGAATTTCAAGAACTTATTATTAAGAGATGTTAAATCATTGTTCATAAGAATATTTGTGTAAATGGACTTATAGACAAGTTTTGACATGTACTAAACATTAAAAGGAACAGTAAAGATGCAAAACGTATTGTTAAGACATACATAAGTAAAATATTGTATTAAAACATTTTTTTTGCTAAATAAAATGATTTGATACTGTAAAATATTACAAATAAATATGAGCNCTTACTAACACAAATATCTTATAATATTTATATTTTTTTAATAATTATTTTATCAAAGAAATTTTTAATATCGTTATTTGCATGGATAATATAAAGCAGAATTTAAAAACCAGTAAAACAATGATAGATACACTGATAATTCATGTTTTCAATATTTTTTCCGTCGAGTTCGATAATTATCATTTTTATATGAAGTCAAAATATTGTTTTATTAATTTATTAATTAAAATTTTCAACAGTTATAAATTATGCTGAAAGATGTGCACTTTCAATTGTTAGGTAGCTTTTGTTTTAGATCATTTGACAGACAATAGATAGCAATATGCATATTCATTTTAAAATTATAATAAATTATAAATATAATTATCGCTATTTTTAAGAAGAATCACTGAATTTTGTTGCTAATGTGTAAGAAATAATTTGTCTCATAAAATTATTATCTCTGTAATAATATCGGAGCAATTTTTCTTACTTATTGTCATGTTTTATTGCACATAATGCCTTTTAAATTCGGATTTTTATTTAAAATATTATGCTCTCCTATTACAATACTTTCAAAAAATATGCATAGCCCCCTACCCAAGCCATTAGCAGTGTATTGAGTATGCGCATACACATTTGAACGTATGTTTTGGTCTCATTTCGGTGCATTTTTTTGTGAAACGTCAACTATTCGGTTAATTCTAAAATCGTATAAATTATATATTTTAGAAATTTTGCATTATATTAAAGGATAAATTAAACGACAAACAAACAACTTCTTTAATTTTATAGTCATTATGACTAGATGCGCGATAAGATTTTTAACATAACCTATTAATTATATATAAATTTATTATTTGTTTTGTATTATACATTTTTACTAATATAAATTATTACAATGACTTCTATTATTAAATTACAAGCTCTTTCTGGAGCTATGGATGAATCTCCACCTTGTTATATATTACAAGTTGATGAAGTTAGGATATTGTTAGATTGCGGTTGGGATGAAAAATTTGATCCTGATTTTATGAAAGAATTAAAAAGGTGTATTTTAAATGTTTAAATTTATTGTTTTACTTATTATTTTAAAATCATTTTAGACATGTTCATACCCTTGATGCAGTTTTACTTTCTTATCCTGATCCATTACATCTCGGAGCATTACCGTATTTGGTTGGAAAGTTAGGTTTAAATTGTCCTATATATGCTACGATTCCTGTATATAAAATGGGACAAATGTTTATGTATGATTTATATCAGTCAATGTATAATATGGAAGATTTTCTATTATTTACACTCGATGATGTAGATGCTGCGTTTGATAAAATTATTCAATTGAAATATAACCAAAGTATTAATTTAAAAGGTAAAGGATATGGTTTGACTATAACTCCGTTACCAGCTGGTCATATGATTGGAGGAACTATTTGGAAAATCATGAAAGTAGGCGAAGAAGATATTATATATGCGAATGATTTTAATCATAAAAAAGAACGTCATTTAAATGGATGCGAACTGGAAAAGTTACAAAGACCATCTTTGTTAATTACTGATGCTTTTAATGCAATGTACCAACAAGCGCGTCGTAGAGCTCGCGATGAAAAATTAATGACCAATATCTTACAAACACTTAGAAACAGTGGCAATGTATTAGTTGCAGTAGATACTGCAGGCAGAGTACTTGAATTAGCGCACATGTTGGATCAATTGTGGCGTAATAAAGAATCTGGTTTATTAGCATATTCTTTAGCTTTATTAAATAATGTTAGTTACAACGTAGTAGAGTTTGCAAAATCACAAATCGAATGGATGAGCGATAAGTTAATGCGAAGCTTTGAGGGTGCCAGAAATAATCCATTTCAATTTAAACATTTACAATTATGTCATAGTATGGCTGAACTTTCGAAAGTACCAAGTCCAAAAGTTGTTCTTGCAAGTTCTCCTGATATGGAGAGCGGATTTTCAAGAGAATTATTTCTTCAATGGTGTTCCAATCCTGTTAATAGTATTATTCTCACGACTAGGTAAAATATTATCTTTAAAGTTAAATTAAAAATACTAAGTTTCTTTCTGTAGAACATCACCAGGTACACTTGCAAGAGATCTTATTGAAAAAGGCGGTAAAAGAGTTATTGAACTTCAAGTTAAACGTCGTGTTAAACTTGAAGGAGCAGAGCTCGAGGAATATCAAAGAAGAGAACATGAAAGAGCACAATCCTTAAACGAAAAAACGTAAGTGTTTTAAACAACAGTTAAGTTTTATTTTAATATTAAAGTTTCAGTGAAGAAGCAGCCTTAAGTTCTGAATCAGACGATGAATTAGAAATGAGTATTATTGGTCGACATGATATTGTAGTTAAACAAGAAGGAAAATTATCTACGGGATTTTTTAAATCGATTAAAAAACAACATCCTATGTTTCCATTCCATGAAGAAAAAATTAAATGTGATGAATACGGTGAAATAATTCGTCCCGAGGATTATAAATTAGCTGAAGCTCCACCAGAAAATGAAGAAAATAAAGAAAACGTCCAAGTACAAGAAGAGGAAGTAACTGGTATGAAAATTACCTTTAATTCGTAATTATTTCAATCTAATGTATTTATATAATAATAGCTGATACTACTGAAATTCCAACAAAATGTATTTCAACAATTAGACAAGTTCAAGTAAATGCACATATTCAGTATATCGACTTTGAAGGACGTTCCGACGGTGAATCATTATTTAAAATTTTATCACAGCTACGTCCGCGAAGAGTAATTGTTGTTCGCGGTACAACAGAAAGTACTGCTACCATCCAGAATCATTGCCGGGAACAAGTTAATGCACGCGCGTTTGCCCCTAGTAGAGGAGAAACTATTGATGTCACGACAGAAACACATATATACCAAGTAAATTTTTATTTTATCAGTGTTAATTTGTAATTTTTTATTCCAAATTAATTATTTCAGGTTAGATTAACTGACGCTTTAGTATCACAACTACAATTCCAAAAGGGCAAAGATGCGGAATTAGCTTGGGTTGATGGACAAATATCAGTTCGAGAAACTGGGCAAGATGCAAAGCCCATGTATGCTCAAAGTGAACCAATGGAAGGTAAATATATTATTACTTTTTTTAAACCTGTAATATAATAAATGTTTTTTTCAGTGGAACAAGAAAGTGAAAAAGTGTTCACATTGGAACCATTACCATTAAATACCTTTAATAATCATGACACGGCATTCATTAATGAATTAAAATTATCTGATTTTAAACAAATTTTAACTCGTAGTAATATTCCTTCAGAATTCTCAGGAGGCGTCTTGTGGTGTTGTAATGGAACTCTTGCAGTTCGACGGGTAAAATTGATCACTATGCGTATATATTTTATTTTTGTTTATTGTACTTTTTTATTTTAGTCTGATGGTGGAAAAGTCATATTAGAAGGTTGTCTTTCAGAAGAATATTATAAAGTTCGAGAATTACTTTATGATCAATTCGCTATTGTTTAAGTTTATATTAATTATTGAATAAGATATTTTTAAGAGAAATAAAACTTTTCTCATAATATTTTACATTTATTAATTTATTTTATTTTGAAATTGTAATACATTTAATTTTATTTTAACGGCGTAACTTGCAAGTCTCTTTCATAACTTGAAATATTTTTTCTATATCTTCTTCCTCCTCCTCCTCTTCTTCATTTTCATTATTAGCAGGTTGTTCTGTATTTTCTGTCTCTTCTGTTTCTTGTAATTCTTCTAATTCATCATCGGATGATACATTATTTTCTATTATAAGATGTTTTATATCTTCATTTGTTTTCTTTGAATTTCTTAATTCAATTGCCTTCTTATACGGAGGATTAATTGGTGGTTGGACAGGTTTACAATACGTATAATTTTCATCGGCACTTATCTAAAAAATATAAATAACGATGAACAAAAATATATTATGTAATAATTATTTAATTAAAATTAAATTATGTAGTCAAAAACAGTTTTCTTACCTCCAGAGGAAAGGTAGTATCTGAATCTAAAAATCCTTCTAAGTTACCCGTTGTTAGGAATGGAATGATTCGTTTATTGCAAGCATTTAAATTACTATTGTCGTATAGTGGGAATTTTAAATACGGTGTAAGTACAGTAGGATCAAATCCATCTGGCGGTTTGTAGTTAAGACAAACTACAAACGCTTCTGTAAAAAAATAAATAAATTTTTAATTATTTTATTAAATTCAATATTTAATATGTATTTACCTATACTTGAATTTCTTGAACTAGGTGGTTTAGTTATTAAAACATGTTCAAATAATGTACGAAGCTGAGCAACTGTAAGCCATACATTTTTTCCGCGGAATATTTTAGCAACGAAATTTCCACCATCTCTAAGAACATTTATTGCAATATTCAAAGCAGATAATAAAAGTTCGCTTTGTATATAAATATCTAAGTCATGTAAACCTGTAACTATAATTCACAACATTAAAAGTTAAAAAACAACTTTTGCATTTAAATAACTTACCATCTGGTGCTCCATCACAGACAACAAGATCAGCTTTTAAACCTTCAAAATGAGATATTATTTCTTGAGCTGTTTCAAGTTTTGTTATATCTCCTTTGATTTGAACAACTCCAGGCAATGGTGCCATTGGTTGCAAATCTACAGCAACTATTTTAACATCTTGTATTTCTTTAATATCAACATTGTTCGGTAATGTAACATTACAATTTTTTTCGAAATCATCAACTAGTGTATTAGTTACTTCTTTTTTAGCTGAGTATTCTTCTGAACATATTTTTTTGAAAAAATCTGTTTCTTCAGGGTTTGTTTTCGTATGTTTTTGTTTTTTTACTCCTTGTTGTAAATATAATCTACGAGATAAAACTTGACTCCAACTTCCTGGTGCTGCACAAAGATCGACTGCTCGTTTAACATCTAAAATTATTGTTAGATATTAAATGTAATTAACATTGTTTTTTATTTGAAATAAAAGTGAGGTTACCTTCGAAAATATTAAACTTTTCATCAATATGAAGTAATTTAAAAGCACTTCTAGCTCGCCATCCGCTTTGTTTTGCTTTGCGATAATAAATATCACGTTTGTCTTTCGATGTTTTACCCATTTTTAATTGGGATTTTGGATTGTGTTAAAAATCAATGTTCTAACTAGCACAGTTCAAATTCTTAGATCATATATTTATATGATATAACCATGAATTATAAGATATGGTTTCCATGACAAAGTAATGGAAATTTTTTTTACCGCGTTTAAGTTTAGTTGCCATCTATCGTCGAGTGAGTCACATATTTTAGCAAANATATAAATATAAATAAACATTAATATTTTTTAAATAGTATTGTATAATTTATTATATTGTTATGTTTTCTTTTATATAAAAAAATAAATCCGTCAAAATAACAAGAATTGACTTTACTTTTTATTTATTATTTTATTTGAAAAATTAAAATAAAATTAAAAAAATAAGCAATTCATATCCGTCAAATTTTGGCTTGTAGTTGCAATCACGCGACGATAGATGGCAATACTAGGTGCCAAATATGGTAAAATTCAAATAGCAGGCTGTGTCGCTTCTTCCTATAGTAACTTGTTCTGTGGTTTCCATGCATGATAAATTTATTGAAAATATGTGTACATATTATAGGTAGGGTATATGTATAATGAAACCTTTTTTTAAATACTAAAAGTATATTTAGGTTAATAAAGATTTAGTTATTAAAATAAAATTAATATATTGGCATAACGTATAGTTTTTTTTAACATAATTTTATTTGTATCTAATATAAGTAATTACACTATTTTTACATTATTTATATCATTTATTGTTATTTCAAATAATAACATTTTTTTATTTTGAGCATTTAAGTATATTTATTTAATTCTATACAAATATTAATGCAATTAGTTATTGTTTATTTTGCTTTCGTTTAAAAACAATAATTTCTGCAATGAAACAAAAAGTTGCAATAATTAATCCACCGAACCATATAACATAAATCCCTTGAACATGCGTAACTTTTAATTTAACGGGTTCTTGGTCATGGTGATGTTGCAGTGATAATACTTTAACAGCTAATTGAACTTGATTGTCTAGGTAATGCAAAGCTACCTAAAATATGTAAAAAAATTATTTTTTATTTACTATTAACTATGACTGTTGAAAAAACTCAAAATAATATTTTCTTATAAGTATGCATTTTAAAGTTAAAATGAAATAATTAAACAAACCATTGTTTCCCAAATATACGGCAATCCAGCTTCATGAATGCGAAGTATCAATTGATTTAACGTCGGAATAAAAGGTGAACTTTTTCTAGTCATAATAACACATTGTTCCCAATAAATATCTTCACTCATTAACAATAAATCTTGTACAACATCACCAGTTATATACGATCCAATCGCATAATGCCCTATAGTTATGTAAAATATAAAATATTAACATCTTTTAAGTGCAAACTTACCAAATGGTAAACGTTCTATTGAGAAAGCATAATTCCTTGTCGTTGTACGACTTCGAAGTTGTTTATCAGTTAAGATTTTAAAATTATGTAGAATTTTTACAATAGTTGGCTAAAAAAATTACATTTAAGAAAGAAATATTTTAATTTATTGTAAAGTAAACCTGAGTTGCAGATTCTATGGAAAATATCCATGCTTCGTGCGTTGCTCCCCAATCCATATTACTATCAGCTAAATCTTGGACAGTTCTTATAGCTTTCTCGTATCTAAAATGTAGGATTTTTCAAAGTTAATTGTAAAATAAATCAATTGACTTATTAGAATTATTTGAAGTGATAACATTTACTTGTATTTATAATATGTATAAATATTCTATCTTTTTTTTTTCTAATCAATAATATTTGATTGAAGAGCTGTAATTTTATATAATATATAGATGACTCATTTTCAAAAATCTCTAGAAATATCTCTAAAAATATGCAATGTGCGAAAAAATGTTCTGTTTAAAAGTTAGATGTTTTCGAAGGGGCTTTCTAGTGTTGTCAAAAATTTTCCACCTCCAGCTTCCTGGGATGCAGGCGTAAGTCGTCTTTAAAATCTAAAACAGTAACCCCCATTTTCTATTTTTGATTCCGATAGAACGTACAAAATAAACTATAGTTTTTTTTTATTTTTTGCATTGGCGCTAGAAAGGACAAAATTTATTTATTTTTGAATAATGCTTGCGGCCGTTTTCTCATTTAAATTGATACATTTTTGTTGTTTTGACACTTTTAAACTGAAGTATTTATAATTTGTTGAAAATTAAGACAGGGTATATCATCTTTGCGCCGTTTTTTTAAGGCTACAGGACGTACAAAATACAACCTTGTTACCTTCTCACGGTGTACATCGAGTAACGCTAATCTCGGCGTTAAAATGATACGCCACATAATAATTTTTAACAAATTATGAGTTTTAGTTAAAAAATGTCTGCCTTTTGTAAATAAAAACACAAATATTTATCGATTTCAATGAGAAATTGCCCGCATGAATAAAAAAAAAAAAATAATTAGATCTATTTTAGTGCTATCTGCAAGAAATTGAAAAAAGTTTTCTAAATTAACTTTAGCTAATTTTGTATTCCCTATCGGAATTGACAATAAAAAATGGAGGTTTCTATTTAAAATTTTAAGAAGAAAAAATAACTTTTGGCAGTGACATTTTTTTGTACGCCGCATATTTCTAGAAATATTCTGAGGGATTCATTAAAATGGGTCACTCTATGTATCAACCGATTAATTTTTAACAGATAAGTATTTCAAAACAAAATTTTCAAATAATAGAATACAATTTTATGTTTGAAAAATGGAAAAAGCAAAAATAAATATCAGAATACAATAAACCATCGAAAAATAATAAACTGAATTTTATTCCGCAATTAAATTTTAAGTAAATTATATATTTCAAAATAAGATGAATCCTATTGATATTTTTAACAACAATAAAATAATAAAACAAATTTAAATATAAATATTTTTATGCTTTTATAAGTATATCTTAACATATTGTTACAACATAAATTTTGTTTTTAATATTTGAATTTATATGCTTAAAATATCAATTTTTAATATAATTATAATTACCTGGGCACAGTCATGCTGCTAGCGAGTCCACTATTATAACAAGTTGCTATCAACAAACTAAAAACAAGAATTGCAGTCAACAAATACCGAATTGGTGGTTTATCCAAACTACGAATCGTAGGCCATGATTGAAGCAAAAATATTCGAACCATCATTAAAAAAATAACAAATTTATCACTTGCATCTCCTAAATCAGGATCTTTTTCTCTAAAACAATAAAATAATCCAATTTATTAATTTTGCAACATTAATAATTAAAAAATTAACCGTTTTCTTTGGCGATAATTCATAAAATAAACAAAAGCATACGAAAGAAGAGAAATAACAAAAGACGCAATAACTGCAATCCATAGAATTAGGTTAAAAGGAAAAAATGGCACCAACAGTCCAGATTGTAATCTGAAAAACAAATAAATCAGTTTACAAATAAATATGCATGTCGCATCAGGAATACGTTGTGTCGCATACTTAATTTTAAATGTATTACAAACAATATAATAAAATAAATAAGTTTTTAACCTTGATATGTGCAGTCAAAATATATTATTTACATACTTATGAAATTTTAATTCTGAATGGAAAAATTATATCAAATAATATTGAATCCAAACCTGGGTGCCGGCGCTAAACATGTAATTCCTGTCCGTACAACGGGTAAGGACAAATCGAGAAATGAAAATTCATGGTACCATGTATACAATGCACCTAAAACAAAAGATGGTAATTGTATTATTGTTTCAAAGCTTTCAATGCATTATTGTTGAATATACCAAATCCAATATCAGCGTAATCCATTACTACGTTTCCTAAAATACCATTTCCAGTCCAATTATCATAAATTTCTCCCCATTCATGGACATCGTCTACTACAAATTGCACTGTAGCGTTAAATTTCTTCGCATATTCTAGAGCTACTCGCATTTCTGTGCCATCTGTTTTTGCCATCGTATTACCTTTATATTTTTATTTATTAGATTTATACATTTATCACAAATAATACTTTACTTTGAAAAATATAATTTTAACTCTTATATATCTTTGCTTTTTTGTTTTATTAATTTATATAATATATTTCATATTCTTATTCTTAACATTGTTACTTTTAAAATTGTCCAGACTTTTAAAATATATATTTTAAGGAATCATAAAAAATATATTTTTTTTTAAATATAAATATTATATTCTAATGAATTTATTATTTAAATCAATTTAAATTAATTCTTTAATTTAAGCTTACAGAATTGAAATATTATAATTATTATTTTGGAAACAGAAAAATAAAATTTTATAACATTAAATATACTATTATTTTTTATTTATCTAGTTGTAAAATACAATTGTTAATATGAATCAGAAAAAATATTTATTCAGTGTTAAAGACCGTTGTGTTTAATAAATTTTTTGACTAAATTATTATAGAAACAAATAATAAAAATGAAGATAAAATAAAGATAAAGTAAAATTTTAAGTAAATTTACCAATAATTGCATATGGCTTGTAATTAAACGTAGCCATTCTAAAAACTCTCCCTTGTAAATCATGAATTTTATCCGGAAATAAATTTGCATTAAATTGAAAGCTTTTATTTTTTGAATGCCAAAAGTCCAGAGTAATGACATCATCATTTCCTGTTTGACCCACAAATTTGTGTGTTATCAATCGGAAGGTCGTCTCGCATCCATTGTTGATCAGGTTATAGGATATATTGTAATCAATTTGAGGTACCGCGACTAGTATTTCCGGTACGAAGTGCAGAGCCGGTATTGATGGTATTTTTTCTAAATCGTCTGAAAATTAATTTGATAATAGTTATCGCAAAAAATTTCAAAATCGGCAATAATAGCTTCAGTTTTTTCTGTATATATGATATATACAACGATAAGAAATTTTATTGAAAATGCACTGTTAAAACACGCGTTTTAATATCTAGCTTAGTTCTTGGGGAATTCACAAAAAACTAAAATGTTTCAAATCTGAAAAACAGCCTTTTTGAAAAATTGATCATTTGTTCAAAACTACTTCTTAGTTATAAAACAATATGTAGTTTTATTGTAAATGAAGTTCCAAAGAATGCATTTTAAAATTTGGATTATTGTATAAAATATTTCTAAAAATTAAAATTTTCGAATTTAAAAAAATAATTCTAATATATAATTATACTTTTACATAAAAAAAAATATCAATTTTTTTAAATACTAGTTTTTATACATTAAATAGTAAACAATAGAGAATTTAATTGACAATATCCAGCTTAGTTATTGGGAATTTCGAGAAAAACTAAAATATTCGGAATTATTGATGTAGAAACTTGTTTGTTTCTCTTTAAAAAATTACCGAATTTGTATGCGTTTAACAATTAAGAATTTTATTGTGAATGAAGTGCTAACTAAAATATCCGATACCGGTTAAAAATGGTGATGTATAATATTACTACCTTAAGGGTGGCCCTATCCTGAAGGTTTATTTTTTATATAAATTTATTCCTTATCCTATCGAAATTGACCCTCTAAAAGGGTTTATTGATATTCGAAGTGATTGTACAGATACAAGAAGAAATGTGGAGGCCTTACAATAAGTAAGTAAGAAAACTTTGAAAGCGTTTTTCTTAAAATCCATTTGATGAAATCACTTTAATCTTTAGCGGTAATGTGTTAAACTGTTTTTATCTATCGTAATTTTTTTGATTTTTTATAAAAAAAAAAAATTATTTTACGATAGCCCATTTATATTTTGTTCTACCTTCTTTAAGGATTGATGGTGACTGGCACCCATAGAGGTGCCTTTTTTTGGAGGTGTCTGACACCGAAGGTTACCACGGCTCCAAATATTAATATTTTAACTTCAAATTTAATAATAATTAAAATACGTGCAACAATATAGTAAAAACCGTTAAATGATTCGATTGTTACTTAATACTTAAAAAAATTCTTAAATAACGCTGTTTTTAGAGCTGTTAGAGTGGGGTTCCCCTTAAACTGAATTCAATAATTACTGTGAATATTCATAATTCAATTAGTGAGCAGTTCTCTAATTCATTAGTAGTGCCAATTCAAAATCACAAATTTTTAGTAAATTTTAGACTTACATTTTCAATTAGTATAAATTTCACTAATTTAGTTTTAAAGAATACTATTTTTCTCAAAAATTAATTAATTTTTTAAAACTTACTTATAATTGTTAATGTTGAGACGAAGAAAGCATCTAAAATTCTAGCTTAATTTCGAGAAATTCAAGAAATTATCAAAGGCATTTAAAATCTTAAAATTTATTAAATGTCTAAGAATAAATAAAACTTGTACCTGTATATTTATATGGCAAGACAAAATATCTCCTTTCATTAAAACGCTGAACTTGCAACATAAGCTGCGCTTCAAAATTTTGAATAATAATTTCCGGATCATTACTTTGTATAATAATATCCTGGCATCCATATTGTAGAACATTTTGTACATTCACTAACTCATTTGTTTCTTCATTTACTTTTATACTAACAATCGGTAGCAGGCCCTGATATTTAAATTCACTATAACGTGATGTAATTAAAAATGCACAAATAGATTCATTGTAGTATGTGTTGATAATTATAGTTATTAAGACATTTAATTGTTGTAATAAACACATTTTATTATATTAAATACAAACATTTAATAACATTTGTAAGATAAACTTTGTTTTTATAATATTTTATATGTTAAATATGTTGAATAAAATAGGGTAATTTTCTTATCATCATAAAAATTGAATTGTCTGTTTATTCAGTTTCGCTTTGATGTTATAAAACAAATAAAATTTAATATATTTGTTGTGTAATGTGAATTTGAAATGAAACTTCATAAGTACCATATTTACATTATATATTCTCTTTTGTAATTTGAATAATTATTATAAAAACGTAATAATATTTCAAGTTTGTACACGAATATCAAAATAACAGAAAATATTCTTAACACGTTTACTTGTTTATGATATTATTTTGGTTATTTCATCAGAATATTATTTATTTAATGTATGTAGGTCATGTTATTTGACAATGACAATGATTGTAATACTCTTGATTTTTATCAGAATTTTTAATTATTTTTCTTTAGTGATTTCAACATGATATTTCTTTTAACATTGTTATAATAAGTCTTGTAATTATATGTTGTAATATGTCATACGTTCAAAATTGATTTTAATAAAATTCTAAACTTCATTTACGCAATAATAAATAAATTTACAGATTTATAATGCGCAGCGAAAATTGTGACTGTTCTCTTATAACGCGGTTTTAGTTTATTTATTTTTTTGTAGGTACTTATACAGAATCCTTCTACACGATTTCATTCATGTAAAATAAATACATATGTAATAGATATTTCGCGTAAATGGAGGAACAGGATTAAGCTTAAATTATTCTATTATTAAAATTATTTATAGACTAAATTTTGATAACAAAATAATAGCTATTTATAAGATTTCTATTGTTCTAATGATACGTGGAGCTATTAAATTATGTAAACAATCTAATATTTTCACCAGAACAACATAATAATAAATACGTGTTTTATATAATTAATTCAAAACTATTTTGTTTAAGAAATATGTTCAGGTGTATATTTTTTATAACTAATTTTAAGAGTTTTTAACTAATGGTTTGTCGTTAAAATAAAATATAGAATATTGGAGAAAAATTATATTAAATAAATCAATTAGTATAATAAAGAAATCAATATGCATTAATTTAATTTAATTCTTATTGAATTTTCCTGATTAAATTAATAGGTTTATAGCCTAGTGAAAATAGACATTTAATCTGGACACAATTTCGATGGAGCTGAATTTTTATGCAGATATTTAAAACATTATTTTAAATGAAATATCCAAAGTCTCTATCAATCCGCTTTCTGCAATTTTTTAAATTTAAGGTGCAAAAACGGCTTTTCATAAATATCTGTTAATCGGTGAGTTTTTCTATCAAAAAAGTAAGAATTTTTTAAGTTTCGGACAAAAATATTAGATAACTCCAGGGCCGTAACTAGACAGGGGCAACAGGGGCACTTGCCCAGGGCCCAGATTGAAAGGGGACCCAGAAAGACCATCTTTAGTTATTTTCTTAATGATTTAATGATGCATTTGCAAAAATACAATTTAAATAAATTATGATTAATGGTCTCTGAACTGATGACGGGAACAGAGTAAGTTCTCGAAACGTTTTGCATTATTGCATAAATTTAAAATGAAATTAAAATTACAGACAGAAACAATTAAAAGAATAATTATTTTGTGTTTATTTATTAAAACTGTAACCAAACTTTAAAAAATGAAAAACGGAGCTTCAGAACTATCGTTTATGCATGATAATTTTTTTTTTATTAAAAGGGTGGGGCAATTTGAAAGTCTTGCTCAGGGCCCACAAAAAGCTAGTTGCGGCCCTGGATAACTTTATAATTATTTTTCAAATATCCAACTAATATTAGTAATTACTTGTTAAAAATTCCTAAATGTACAAGTGTTTTCAATAAAAACTTTTTAGCGATAATATTTTGTTATTATTTCAATAAAAATGCAACGACCTTGCAAAACGAATAATATTATTTTTTAAATAAAAGCAAATTTTATTGAACTTTAATCATGAAATATTTATGTGTTAAAATATATGTTATTGTTTTTGTTTTTATTACATTCCTTAAAAGTTAAAATTGAATTAATTGTTTTTTGTAATACATTGCCGAGTTAATTATATTATTTTTATTGAAACATTTTCAGAATATTTCATCTAAAACACTTGTGTATTCAAAAAGTTTTTTACTATTAATTATTAATATTATAGTTGGATATTTAAAAAATGGGTTATTTCAAAAATGTTCTAATATTTATATCTGAAACTTCAAGGAATACTTAATTGTTTTTAATTAAAATATAATTTCAAATTCAATTTTAACGTCGAGTTGTATATAGGTTGTCGCCACGAATCAATATAATTACATAATAATAAGCAAATATTTTACTTCAACATATGTTATTATTTTCTTTATCTTCTTAACGTTTTGTTGACATACTTGTCAAAAAGAGAAGTACGTAGCAATTTTATTCGAAAAATTATATATTCAGTGTACGCAGGTTTTGTTTAAATTGGTTACTTCTCTACAAAAAAGCGTTCGTGTATATAACACAACAGATGTTTCGGAACACATAAAATGCTTTAGATTTCGGGGCGGTACCACGTAAAAGTACAATGATACGCAATTACATTGTTTCGTGGCGACGACTATACATGCCATGTATGAGTGCATATTAATATTTACAATTCTTTAAATTGCGATAACTCACGAACAATCATTTATACGAAAAAATATGTAGAATAGTATGCTCTACAAATAGTACAAAAAAACTCACCGTTGAAAAGATAATTCTGAAAAACCGTTTTCATGTACCTTTGATATTTAATTAAAAATTAAGAGAAGGCTGATCAATAGGGACTTTTGATATTTCATTTAAAATGATTATTGAAAGGTCTGTACAAAAACTTAGCTCCATTGTTTAGTATATTTTGAATAGGCTATTTAAGCAATTTGATTTTTCGCCTTTGTAAATATTAAAACCAATATAATTGTATATTATTTAGTAAGGATCATGCAAATTAATTTAAATATACACGAAAATATATAATAATAATATACAACCTTATATTATTAAAAAATACTTAGAAACATTAGTGTACAAACCACGATTTGAACACTTAGCGTAATAAAATACAGTTTGATCATAACTAATTGTTTGAATTCAAGGTAAAATTTGTGCTAATCTATAATCTTACAATGACTATACCTTTATGGATAATAATTTGTTTATTATGTCTTTTAGGAAGCTTATTAGGGAAAGCAAATTGAATATGCTATTTTAAAATGATTGTTGTATTATAATAAAATATGCGTATCAATAATTAAGTTGTAATAAATATTTGTCACGTAGCTGTTTATTATAAATACAACTGCAATCTATATTTGTTAGTAATTATTGGGATTTAAACGCATTTAGTATTTCATCATTAAATAAATGTAGAAAATTATAATAATAATAAATATGTATAATTTGAAAATAATTTTAGTTTTAAAAAAACTAGCATGCGCCCAGTGTAACACAAACCATTTTTATTTAATTTCTATTTCATGTTTTCTCTTTCATTGAACTTTTTCCAATTGTTAATTATATTTTATTTATTAATTATACTTGAATAATGTTTGCATTTCCAAGTTTATATCTCTATTAAAATCATTTCATTCAAATCATGTATTTATGTATTTCCGTATGATTTACATGCATGTATTATTATATATTTTTTGTGTAGATCAACACGATATATTGCTGATATTCGATATTAATAGTTATTTGTGTATTAAGAGCGCAAAGTGGGACATTGTCGATTGAGAGATTGTTCGAGAAAATGTCCATTTGCGCTCAAAATACACACAAAATTTTTTCTACAATCGCCACAAACTTTAAGAGATATTTGNTTTTTGTAAATGAATGCCTTATTTTATTTCTATACTCCTTAACAGGGCATATTTTGTTTGGTTATGTTATATACTAACAGAGCAATTGTATGTCAGATTGACTTGTGAAGGTAATAAATGTGTAGGTAACGACAGTGGTATTAATTTTTGACTAAACATTTCCATTAAGAATGTAAACAAGTAACATTTTATAAAAATTTGGACAGATAGCATTTTTTCTACTTTGTAGCTCGAGAGCGGCAAAGTACCATTTTGCGCACACAAAAGAGGGCGCAAAACGCCTACTTTGTATAGTGACTGTAGAAAAAGGTATTTTTAAAAGTTCATTAAAATTATTATAGCATTAATATTTTTAAAAGAAAACTTTTTTTTTAAATATTTATTTTACAAATAATATAAAAAATTGTGATTGAATATTAATAATAAAAAAATATTAATCATTTTTATAAATGATTTAAATTTCTATGAAATTAAGGGACTCCACCTTTAAGGAGTGTATATGTGTATTAATCATCAAAAATGGAAAACCAAGACAATTTTTCTGATATCATTGCATGCACTATAATTATATCAAAATTTAAATAATTCAACAAAAACAAGCTATTATTTTTTTACGTATACAATGAACAGATGTATTCAATTATAAAATTTATAAAATATGTCAAAATACTCGATATCAAAAAATGAAAGAATAAACCGAATTTTTTTGTTATTGTAACCAATATGTTCGAACTAGTGCCGACGCAAAATTCTTTAAATTTAATGTCAAAATAAGTTATAAAATATTATAACCGATATTCAGGATATATAGAACAAATTTAAAATTCAAAAGTATAGAATGAAACATTTGAAAAAATGAACTAAAATCAATTGATTCATAAATTGTTAAAAAACACTTTACATACGTTTAAAAAAAATCTTTTAAATATTTGCATAATTTAGTTTGTAGCTTCATTTCAAGTTAAAAATTAAAAGAATGCGATTGAAAAAGCTTCATTTTTTACGAAGTTACAGGTATTTGAAGAAAGGTCAATTTTTCAAAAATTTATATATTTTTAATGTTTTTAGATTAAGAGTTTAAGGATTAAAATTGAAGACCTGAAAGTCAAAAAAGGTCCGATAATAATACAGGTGTCTCAAAAGGGCCAAGAAATAAACGTTTAAAAATCAACTTTACAAAGAATTATAAGGAAGGATTTGCATTTTAAATCTTACAAAATTCGGCTTGTGCAAGAATTAAAACCAACAGACCATTTTCGACGATTAATTTTGCGATTGAAATGTTCGAGAGGTTTTCAAACTTCCGAAATACCCCGACCCTTTTGGGACATTTTGTATAAAATATTCAATTTAAAATTATTTCAAATTAAGATGAATAGAGCAGGCTATATAAAAGAAGAGATTTTTGATGTACATAAAAATATTTTCCTGACAAAAAAGGAAACAATATATTTTTTCTACAGTCGCTATACAAAGTAGGCGTTTTGCACCCTCTTTTGTGTGCGCAAAATGGTACTTTGCCGCTCTAGAACGCAAAATAGTACTTTGCCGCTATAGAGCGATAAAATGTTACTTGTTTACAATCTTAATGGAAATGTTTAG
>NEEE01009598.1:10068-20720 GCA_002278615.1 Pogonus chalceus | reverse complement strand
AGGAAACAGAAGTGCTCGAACCAGAAGCATCTGAGATCATAGAAGAATCTAAAGAGGAAGAAGTGATCGAACCAGAAGCAACTGAGATAACTGAAGAAATTACAGAGGAACCAGATGTAGTTGAACCAGAAGCAGCTGATATCATAGAAGAAACAATCGAGCCGGAAGCAAGCGAAGGAAAACAAGAAACTATAGAGGGAACAGGAACAGAAGGAGAACAGACAATTGAAACAGAAGAAGCCGGTGAGAGAATAGAAGAAGAAGAAGAAGAAGAAGAAGGAGGACAATTAGTGGAAGAGCAATCTTCAATTGATGAAATGATAGAGGCTAGTATTGATGATACCTTACTGGATACTTTAGAGAGTACTATTGTTAGTACCAAAGAAAGTACTATTAGGGGAAGTATAGAAACTATTGATAAAACAGATCTACCATTAGAAATTGACAAAGCAGATGTACCATTAGAAATTGACAAATCAGATTTACCATTGAAAATTGAGATATTAGATATACCATTAGAAAAGAAACTTGGAAAACCATGTACACCTGATACTTGTGAATTTAAAAAAAAAGCTCCTATAAAATCTGTTCCTATAGCACAAGAAAGAAAAGTACCTTGTACACCTGACACATGTGAATTTAAAAAAGTGGCTTTTCCGAAATATGCTCCTATGAAAGGAGATATAGATTCATCTATGGCGGTTACTCCATCACATTATGGTGACACATTAACCTCAAAAATAGAAATGAGTTATAATGAATCATTATCAACAACGAAAGAAATAAACAATGAGAAATTAATGAAATCAAGTGAAATAAGTCATGCAGATTCATTGTCGACAACAAAAGGAAAACAATATGAAAATTTGAAAACAAAAGAAATGGAAAATCAAACTGAATTCAATAATACTCTTGTTTGTGCTTGCCAACCATATACACCTAAATCTGTAACAGATTTAGAAGAAAACATCGTTGGTTTTAAATCTATAAATATAAAAGGAAGAACTATCAGTATTCAGTATCCTATTAGTAAAACATTGGAGAGTAACATTACAAAATTTATAACTGTACAAGGAAGACAGATCACTATTCAGTATCCTTGCAATAATATTGAATTACCAAAAGACGAATTACCAAAAGGTAAAAAAAAAGAACCATGTTTTCTAGCTAAGTGTGTAATTTGTAGCAATGAAAACATCCCTGAAGATGATTCTACCGAATGTAGTTGCGAAATATGCGTATGTGAACCAGAAAGTTCTGATACCGGAGATATTGTTTCGAGTAAAGTAATAGTTGAACAAAATACTTTTCCTGCAAAATGTGATTGTTCAGTTTGTCAATGTCATACTTGTGCAGGTAAAGAAAATGCATTGCAAACTGCTACAGGTTTTGGTGAACCGCAAACACAATGTAAATGTGTAGGTGTTTGTAAATGTAACCCATGCGAATTGAAAGATGGAAAAAAGGTTTTTGCAAATGAAAAATGTGACTGCATAGTATGTCATTGCTTAGCTTGTGCCGGTCTTGAAACTTTTTTACAACCTAAAGCTTTACCACCACAAGAGCCAGTTAATCAACAAGAAACATGTAAATGTAGCGATTGTAAGTGTATTATTTGCGGAATTCAAAATATTAAGAAACAAGATGAAAAAAATATAATTCATGAAGAAGGCAATCCAAAGTGTGACTGTCCAACATGCCATTGCGTAACTTGTGTAGCTCCACCAGCAAAAGAGCCAGTTATCCAACAAGAACAATGTAATTGTAGTGATTGTAAGTGTATTATGTGCAAACTTAAAAATACTATGAAAGAAGATGAAAAAAATGTAATCCATGAAGAAGGCAATGCAAACTGTGACTGTCCAATCTGCCATTGCTTAACTTGTGTAGGTGTTGATACTTTTCTACGACCTAAACCTATTACTTTACCATACCCTAGTGGCCAACAAAAAGATTGTACCTGTGGCGATTGTAAATGTCTTATTTGTCAACTTAAAAATACTGTAGAAGAAGAAAAGAAAGATAAGGCCACTGAAAACTGTGACTGCCAATCATGTCATTGTCTAACTTGTATAGGTCTAGAAACTCTTTTAAAACCTAAAAATACTAAAACATATCCTGCTGATCAACAAACACAATGTACATGTAGCGAATGTAAATGTTTGATGTGTCAGCTAAAAATTACAAAGAAAGATGACAATACCAATGTAACTTCTAATATAGCATGCGATTGTTCATCTTGTCATTGTTTTACTTGTGTCGGTATCGACAATAAATTAAAACCTCATAAAGTGGTTGAAACAAAACCTGATAATTTATTTCTGCAATGTTCATGTGGAGATTGCAAATGCGCTGTGTGTTTTATGAAACCACCCGGTAAAAATGATACACCAATAATTTCCCAAACAAAATCGGCAAAATGTGACTGTGGGAAATGCGACTGTGCCATATGCAGTAAAAACAATAACGATAATATTTCTACCAGTAGTAAATACCAACAGGCTAATATTGAAGCTAATTATGTCAAAAATGCGGTGTCTGAGAAGCAAATGATTCAATCAAGAACAGTTCATAATATATCATGTACTTGTATAGAATGCCGTTGTCGTTCATGCCTGGCCAAATTGACGACTGACGAAGTAATAGAAACTCGGTTACCACCTTCATTAATTGGTCCCAGTTTTATTAAACCTTCACCTTCCAAACAGCCCACTCCTATTGGTAAATCCTAACATCCATTTGCTCTTGTTAAATATTATTCATTTTGCTAGCAATTTAGTAGTACATACTCATACAAATATTTTGATTTGTTTTAGGCACGCCGACGACGATTCGGCCGGTGGCTGTAGGCGACACTGAAAGCTGGCGTAATCTCGATACCGATACGCTTAAAGAAAAAATGTTTACGATGCAGAATGAAGCCAAAGATAGAGTAAGGATTTATTTTTCATTTTAAATTTGTCAAATTTACTCTAATATTATTTAATATTTGATCAGAAATGGATCATTTTTGCTAGAGTTTTATGCGAATATCTCGCGTAATAATAATACTATTAAGCTGAAACTTTGAATATTTATGTTTCATAATATTCCTTATTGATATATGCATTAAAAAGTATTTATTTTTTCACAAAACTGCTAAAATATCAGACTTCTACAATTTCTGCGAATATATCACTAAATAATTATGTTTTTAATAATGTAGGTCAACGAAATCAACAAGATTAGTTCATATATCACCGGTTTGAAATGTGTGTGCAATTCTGAGACAAATGGACCCTATTTTCAAGAAAATTCATCAAGTACCATGCCTTCTCATGATTCAACCGTTGCTGGACTGCAATGTGCACTGGCATTCTTAGAGAATAAATGTCGCAAAAAAGATAGAATGATTACTGAACTTGCTGAAGAACTTCGTTTAAGAGCTGATACTAACAGTTTTCAAGGGATTCTAACAAATATCGCTTCAGAAAAAGATAATGATGTCAGTGATAATAAGGCAGCAGATTACAATGCGGTAAGAGTTCTTCATTTTATCATATTTAATATAAAAATTATTTTCTATTATTATAATTTATCTTTTCAAAAATACGAACATACAAAACTCATAATCATATTAAAAAGTTTTCAATTTGAATACATTTATTTAATAAATTCCAAAATGTGTTATTACATATAATACTCACAAAATAAAGTAAAATTAACAGAGATAACAGAAAAATAAATTAAAATAATTTATCATTATTCCAAAAAATCAACTAAAATCATATAACATATACACAAGAATATATATTATGTATATTATAACTAATTTTCGGCATTAATTTTTTAATTGTATTATAATAATTTTAAATCGAAAACTTCATTTTTTATTTATGAAAATCAAGTAATCATTATTATTTTTAAAATTGTTCTAGCAACAATTTTTGTTTAAATCACATATGAATTAATGTTTCAAATGTCACTTCAAAGTTACATAAAAAATCATCTATTTATTTTTGGATTCTTTTGTCAAAATTTATGTCAAGAGTTAATATTTAATTAAATATATACTATAATGGATTCTGTTATTGGGTTTATTCAGAGACAAGTTTTGCGTACACCTGCAGAAAAACCTTGTGTCCAAAAAGAAGATCGTCTACGTCCTTGCCAGAGTGCAGGAGAATTTGATGGTGGTATTATCGATCCTTCGCCCTTAGCTGTGATGGAAGTTAGAAAAATATCACCGGATAGTCTTCTGGTTAAATGGGAAAGACCGACTAGTAATCGTATTAAAGGATATGAGGTATTTTAATTTTAATTTAAAATAATTTATTATAATAATTTTGTTTTTTTTTATTATTTTTTAGGTAGAAGTCAACGGTGAACTTAAATCAAAGATTCATAGTTCAACTCGCACAGCTGCTGTAATAAATGGTCTTCAAATGGATGCAAAATTATCATTAACCGTTTATGCTGTCAGTGTAAACGGATCACGTTGCTATCCTCCAGCAACTGCTATTTACCAGCCCCGTTCTACGTTCCCGGAAGATAGGAATTGCCAGTGTAATTATTGAATCTTATAACCTTTTATATAATCAACTTAATGTTTAAAAATCTGTAAAAATGTAGTAAATTTTCTTTCCATGATTTCGTTGTTGTATATTATTACTCTTTCGTTATTTTAAATCTATTCCGGTATTTATTTATATTTTAAGACAATACAAACAATTACTAATCAACATATTCGTGATATTTATTGTAACAGGTACAAATATATTTTATTTTTAATTAATGTAAAATTACTATAATAATATTAACAATAACATGTTCATTATTTTAAACGTTGTCATCGTATGTTTTATTTTCCTTTTTATTTTTTCTTTCTTTATCCAATTATGTTTTATTTTAAAACAATTTCTCATATTAATAAACAATTTTTTTATCAATTATTTATGACTAAATCACTTACAACATAAAATATAATTTTTATCACTAGTTTGTATTTTTTTTTTTTTTAATTGTGTCTTAAAATCATTATCTTTGCAGATATAGTATGCATAATATATGTTTTACTTTGAAATATCTGAAGAGATGTTTTAATTTATTTAGAATTTACATTTTTCTATTTGTTGATACTTCTTTTTATTTGTGACAAAAAATCAGTAAAATTATGTAGGTAAAAGTATGCTTGAAAATATGAAAATGTATTCTTAAATTCAGACAAAGTTCTATATTTAGAATTTGCATTTTTCTATTTGTTAATTCACAGACCAAAATACCATGACATTAAACATTTATTGATTTTTATAACTAATGCCTTAGTTTTAGTTCATGTACATTCATTATTATTTATTCATATAAAAATGTCTAAATCATATAATGATTTCAATATAATAGTGTTTTAACTAGATTTTAAGAATTAGTAGACTGTTTTTTGTTTTTAATATTTGTTTAAATAAAAAAACTTTAAAATAAAATAAAAAAACACTTGATTTAGTTTCACAAATTTATTTATTAAAAGTATAATCGATTTCGGTTTATTAGGCCATCATCATATACAAACAACAACTGAAGAATTATTACAAAATGTTTGGTTCAGTTGTTGTTTGTATCTGATGATGGCCTAATAAGCCGAAATCGATTATACTTTTAATAAATAAATTTTTGAAACTAAATCAAGTGTTTTTATTTTATTTTAAAGTTTTTTTAAATGTTTCACCAAGTGCCTACGGCTGATTCCTTTAATTTTATTAATAATTATTTATTGAAAAATGAAATAAATTAATTTGCTATTTCTATTTTCTTTAATTATACGATATTTCAATATTTACTGATATAATAAAATGAAAATGAATCAAATTATATGTAGTAAATTATCTGAAATGAAAAATTTATTATTTAAAAGAAATATTAACTAAAAGTGTAATTAGAATTTTTCGAAATAAATGAGAATAAGATTACATATTATTAACTGATAACATTAAGAAAAAAACTTTTTAGAAACTTAGCCAAATTTAATTGTTATAAAATAAAATAGTTAAAATTCACAGTTGCAAAAACTTTTAAAAACCCATATTAAATTAGAAATTTCTGATTCACTAGATTAACAAAATCATACCTCTCTCTAAAATTATAGCATTTTTATTTATTATATTGTATCAAATCCAAATACAATATTATTTAGAAAAATGAAAATGAATTTTTAACTATAAAACTATAGTTGCGTAGTCTGAAAAAATAGACCATAACACCATAATTTAGGAAACTTACCAGAGTTACTGTACTATATGACTGGTACTTTAGAAAATATTCCATACTAACTGGGAAAGGGATATTATAGAGCAAAGATTAAATATTCAAATATATAGAAAATAGCGGGAATACTCAAAGCACAAAGGTTGAGATAGTTGGGATATATCGTGCAAATACCCAAGACCAGAATTGTGAAGTCATCATATAAAATGTTATTTTTAAAATTGGGAAAATATTATCACAGACAAACTTCTGGAAGGATATCTGCAATAAAGCCATGAGCCCACAAGTCCTGGAGTACTGATATTGAATATTAATTTGGTTGAATACCTTTAAGTTGAAAGAAACATCCTTAATTTGGAGACAATAATATATACGTATAAAGATTTAAAAAACGGCTCGAAACAGAAAAATAAAACGAAAATAACTTTAACAAATTTAATTGTGAAAGAAAGTATTCCAGGTGGTCTTAGTCAATTTTATTGTGGCTGGATTATGTTATTTTTCATCAAATTTTAAGAGATACTTTTTTTTATGCGGTTAAAATGGATTTTCTATTTAGCTTTCTATAAGGGTAGTTTTTAGGTTTTACATACTTACTCAATATTTATTCAAACTACAAATGTATAATAATCTATATAAAAAATGAAAAATATTGAAAACTGCACATAAGTATGAATTAGTTCCTCTTTTCTATTTCTATTTTATAATTTTTTTAAATTGCATTGTCTTTAATCATTTGCATTTCATCTTATATAATAATATCTCTCAAATTAATGACACAATAAAATTAGGTGTATAATTTTTTATTCTTTATTTCAAAGTCAAATTATTATAAATATATAAATAAAGAATTAAATTCATAAAATCTAATGAACAAAGTAAATTAATTCTATAATAAATTAAATTAAGTATACATAATGTTATGCTTGTTTACCAGACTATAGATTCAATCCAATCTAAATACTGATAAACTCTAGTATATACACTAGGTGCAGCACCTCCACAATCGGTTAATCCAAATGATACAACACCAACAACAGCATACATATTATCCGGAGATAATATTTGCATAGGTGCACCACTATCTCCAGGACAACTATCTGTAGGATTCATAGGATCAGCTGGTCCTGCACATATTTGACTTGAAGTTAATATCCTGTTTATACTGGATATATATGTTTCATTACAAGTTGAAAGTGGTACTGGAGCAACACGTGCTTTTTGAAGAACATCACTACGGATATCTTCTGCAAAAAACAAAATACATTTTTTATTCATATAACAATTAATGTATATATTAATAAAACTTACGTCCCAGATACAGCTTCCCCCAGCCAGTAATAATTAATCCCAGCGGATCATCGCTTCTTTGATAAAGACAAGCAGGATATATATTTCTTCCAAACTGTATTAATTCTATTCGTAATAATGCTATATCGTTGCTACCATTTCTTCTGGAATATTGTGGATGTAATACTATATTTTCAATATTAACTTCTCTCCGAGTTTCTGATCGTTCAGTTATATTTAATACTCCAATTAATGCCCTTTAAAAATATAAAAACTTACATTTATAACAGGATGATTTAAAAAATGTATAGTTTGAAACTTATAAACAAATTAAAATTCACTTCTATAATATATGCCACGATTTTTTTAAAACTATCGTTGCATATCATTTATATTTGCATCTTATGTTTATTAAATTTGAAAATAAATATATACTGGGATAAATGAATATATGATTAAAATATTTAATTTTGTGGAATATTAAGAAACTCATTTTTACAAGAACCAACCTAACAGGTTTTCTTCTTAAAACGCAATGAGCTGCAGTAAGAACATATCTTTCAGAAATAAGACTTCCTCCACAAATCCATTCTAGTTCACCGCCTCCATTACCATCTGGGTATCCCAAGGCAACCATATGAGGGAATTCTCCAACTTCTGCAGCTTCACCTCCCAAAATATGTATATCAACAGCAAATGGAACATTAGCAGCATACTGTGCGCAAACTGAAACATTTATTTATTTCAAAGTTTAGTAAATTTTAAAACTCAATACTATAACGTAGCTGCTTATGACTCATTTAATTAAAAAAATAAGATTAATTATTTAAATAAACAAAACATTTAAATATAATACTTTTGTAACAGAAAATAAAAGCCAGTAACTAAATTCTTTTTCTATTATTCTGCTTTTTATACTCTGAATATAATCATACTACCAGCCGTTTAAAGGTCACTGAAAACGCTTTGAAAGTATCGAGCCCTTGCCTTTTTGCCAAAAGTCATTAAAGAAACTTAAATTGTTGTGTAACAGTTTTTAATTTTGTTTCTTTTCAAATAATAAATATTTAAACAAAATTACTCCGAGGCTTTTTATATTTAAATTTGCATAAAAATATAACTGATTGTAATAATTTTCTTAGACAACAACATAATTAAAATAAAATATATAGAAAAATTGTGTTAATTATAATATTTATTGACAAAACAAATAATAATATTATGTATGTAAATTTTCTAATCTAATTCACAGATAAGGTCGTTAATTCCGTAAATATTATTATTTACAAAAAGTTATTATATTTTGCAAAAGGTGAAATTCAATATTACTATATTTTCAATCTTTTTTTCATCCAAAATCGTTTTATTCCGCTTGTATTTTTTTAATTTAACTAAAGTTGAATATTTTCTTCTAAATTTTTACAAAAATAGTGAGGTCATATACATCAAGCATTTCACAAATCTTAATTCTCAGTAATATAGTTCAATTTTCAAAAAATCAAATAAAATAAATTATTCATAAAATTTACTTTAATATCAACTACATTTGTTTCTTCTTATTAAGTAATTTACTTTGCTTGCTTTTTTTACATGCGACTAAATTTTATTAAAGACAGAACTTATTAAGTCGAACATCAAAATATTACAATTTCATATATATATATAATACTTTGATTTCTTATTTATAATAATTTTTTCTTTTTAAAACCTCTTTAAAATCTTTTAATATTTTATAAGTTATAGTTTCTAGAAATTAAATACATTAAATNNNNTATATATATATATATATATATATATAATTAAAATGTGCATCCAAAGATACAAATTCTATAGATTACAGTTCAAATCAGTCAACTAATAGATGTAATGTTAGAAAAAATTTTAATTTGTAGGAATATTTTTCGTTTCCCGAAAAAAATAGTTTCCTAACAACGGCTCATTGCATACTACTGATACTGAGAGACGGGTTCGAAGCCAGCCGACAGTAGTTTATTTATTTATTTATTTTTTTTTACTTTTAAAGATAATTTTTATGTTTTTTTATTAAATCGACGTATCGACGTATAATATCCCATACATGATATATAAATTTATTTCCTTTTTTGATATTTGTTTACCTGAATTAAAAACACAAAAATAAATATAGTATTAATCAGTGACATTTATTTTTTTGTAAATATAGAAACTCTTTTATCATATAATATGTTGTTTAGAAAAAAAATATTGTAGAAATATTTAACCCAAGTTATGAATAAAATATAACCATAGCATTAGAAAAGTTGAATATATTACAATATCAGTAATTGTTATCTACCTAACAGATATAAATTTACCTTCTTCACTTTTTCGTATAGTTCCTCTCGGTTCATTAGATTTAGTTGTAGAAACCGATGCAAATGTTGTACTGCTAATTTCGTTCCAAACTCCATTATTTTCGGTACTAGACTGTCTATTGCTAGATTCAAAATCAAGGCAACAAACTTTTTCTATTAATCCATTCCAGCCACATCGTTCTAAATCATGTTTTCCACGTTTTCCGATTGATATTAACGCACTTGGGCAGTCAGATACTTCCTCGCATATTCCTCTATCGCAAGAATATTGTCCTGCATCAGGAAAGAAAGATAAGTATTTACCTGTTGAATTGAAAATTCGTTATTGTTAGTAATTTTATAAATATTATTAATATTACTATTTGGTAATCTAAAGTACGCAAATTAATTATTAGAACTTCATGAGAATATATGTACATGTTATATTTATTTATTTTTTTATTATTGTATTAATATGTAATAATTTTTTCAATTAATTATACATTTTTATTTTATTATTGGTACAACTGAAAAAACGTTTTGTTCAAGTTATGACTATTTAAGGAAATACTGTGGATAGCAAAAGTATTCGTACTCTCAATACTGAAAAACTAAAACAGTCAGAGAAACTATAATTTAAAAATTAATATTATGAATACTATCATATTTGAATAAATAAAGTTAGAACTTCAATTTACATAAATAAAATATTTTGAAAATACCACAGAATTAATTAAAAAAATATTTAAATGCAAAATACTCTAAATATAAGGTAGCAAAAGTATTCGTACCTTTGAGTTCTGTAAAATTAGT
>NEEE01009492.1:0-16610 GCA_002278615.1 Pogonus chalceus | reverse complement strand
TTTATTTGATCAGATAAGAAACTAAAGAAAATTGTTTAAGAAACTTGGTATAATTAAATTTAATAGAAACAATAATACGTGCGAAGGAGGAAGCGTATAATTTCATCTGATTCCGGTCCACTATAACCGTAGCAATTCCACCATTTTACCGTTTCCAACCGGAACTGACCGAGTGTTTCACGCCGTGGTTCCTGCAACGCGATTTAAATTTATTTACTCGACCCACTAACGGAATTCCCTAAATACCTACGTCTAACCCACCCCCATGTTACCTGACTCTATAATATATTCGGTGAGATTCTAGGTCACTTTGCTGTAAATGTCCCATAAAATAATTTAGTATTTGTGGTATTCGAGCCATGTTAATTGGCTAACAAAATTTAAACCAATTAATAAGGATGTCGTTATTGTTATTTGTTATTAAATTTCTAGAATTCATGCACATTTTCTTTTTACCACCACTAATTCTCATCTATTTCAAAATAATTTAACTAAATTCAGAATATGAGGTTTGCAGGACTTTTGTATATTTATAAACTATTAAACTATTCTATATTCGTAGTTTATAAATAGATAATATTTTAAATATTCAAAATAATTACCTAGCAGGCTGTGATATAAAAAACAAGATCTTTAATAAATGAATAAAACATTCCATTATGAATAGTAAATAAAATTTAATCATGAATCAATTTAAACTCACGCAGTTAGCATTATCAAAATAATTAATCGTATATTAACAATTACAAACTNTCAAAATAATTAATCGTATATTAACAATTACAAACTCCACTATAATTAACGTATATTTGTATTAATTTCATAAAGTTATCACAAAGTAATATATAGGTATACGTGCATGAAAATGTTTATATGTTTTCATATATACATACATCTAATAGTTCACTTTGGTAACTAGGGTTGTTTTTACAGTTAATAAGCAGTTTTCTATGATATTTTCCCAACACGGAAAAGGTGTGTCACTCAAAAGTTCTCAGTTATAAAGCGTCGGGCTTAAAAAATATACCCCTGAGATTATTAATTCCCTGAATATTTTAACTATTTTTATTAAAAGTAATAAAAAATTAATTATTCAGAAAAAAATCAATATTATTATTATAATTTTTTAATCTAAAATTTATTCATTTATAAGATGAAGTTTAAATTGGATAAAATAAATGATATATCATCAATTTTATATAATCTAAAGAATTCGTGACATATTATGATAGTAGGTCTGAGTCCGAGGTGCGTGCAACGCTCATGAGACATTATAATGCGACAATGGCGCTAAAGTTGGTCGTTGCACGTACTAGCACCGGCGTAATTGGAATGTCCGTCTTTTTAAAATAGACGCCCGAGTCATCGTAGCACCTGTTTTGTTCCCTTGATTAACTCGTCGTAACTTCGATCTTAACTATTTTATTTTTAACGAAATTCCATTATTGTTGCAGACAACTATGTATTTTATTCACGATGTTAATTAGAAAGATTTCTTTACTTTTGAAATAATATTAAGAAATATATAAAATTTTAAGTAAATTTATACTGCGTGTGAATTGCATAAAAGATAAAATCTAACCTAGAAAATAAGTCATTTAAGAAAAGAAATAAAATAGGTACAACTCAATATCGTGACCATATCAAGTTGGCATTGTATTTCGCGTCTTCTTATCGAGAATTTGTGATAAGCTCATAATAATTATGAAGCAGTAAAAATGTAGTGATAATAAAACCCGTTATATTCCATGTATAAAACAAGTGGAACGTAAAAATTATCAAAAACAGCATGAAAATTTGTTTCGGTTCAGTGTGCAATCAGACATTTCTGAAATGACATATAGTGCTAATTTTACTCGTCGTGTTTCAAATAGAGAGCACGAATATACATGAATTTATGTCAGCAGTAGTTTTTTGGTTGGATCAAAATGTGTATTTTTATGCGGAAAATTATATTTGCTAATTTTTACGCTCAACACTGCGTGACTCAAATGCGTCTAATAAGATTAAATACTTTATTTAACATTGTATAAACGTTGAAATTTAATTAAAACATTGTTTATACTTTACGCCACTTTTAAGTATTTAATTAACGGATATTAATTAAATTTTTTATGGTTTAACCACTAACCATATATTATTTTTTAAATTTATTTTTGGGTTAAATTTACTCTAAAATTCAATTTTATATATTAAATATAGATAATAATAATTTTAAAAAATTGTTTTTTAGAATAATATTCAATAAATAAATTTAAAAGCTCTATATTTTGAGATTTTATTTATTCTTTATTTCCTAAAGAATTAAACACTATTACCCCAACAAAATAACTAACGACATACAATATATGAAAATAAAAACATATTTTTTCTATCGAAAGAGAACAAAACTCTCATCTTGTTTGTTAAAAAAGAGTAAAGCCGTAAATATCTTGGGAAAATACTTGAGAACATCATGATTACAGAACAAGTAATCATTAGACAAAAACTGAACATCGCTGCTGTGTTAGTATAAACAAAAACTGGTAGCAACGAAGGCTGTGCTTTTTTTGGAAATATTTTCGTAAGAGGTCATTATGAGGCGAGTTTATAGCACACTGCAATCATAACTCATATCTCACGCGCAACTGTCCAGCAAATCGCCGGTTATATACAGTGTTAGGTGTGCAACTGGACCATAGATATTATAAACTGGATTTTTATTTAAATCATTTGGTTTCTTATATATTTTAATTTTCATTATTTATAAATTGTAATATTTTCTATTTAATTAGTTCTAAATAAATAATAGGTTAAATAATTTGATTTTAAAGTTTATAAAAATATTAGAGTGGAAAGCTTCAAAGTTTGAAATGAAATAAAAAGTCCAATGAGTAAATGTTTATGGAAAATCATGGTAAAGTACAACACGACACGTCAGCAACGAAGTAAGCAAAGCACACGAATTGCGCACTCTCATACAACAGAATCCAGATTGTCACTTAATTCAGTTTTTCCTTCCTGGCTCATATTTTACCGCTATCAGATCTGGACACATAATGTAGTTTATTTGACGTTCCAGTTATTTAAGATCTGTGATAAGAACCGCCCGCGGTGGACTGTTTTGACAGTGCGTCACGACGAAACGCAATCACGAACACAGGCCGGTTTTTATATTTCGCGCGTGGAACCAAACACCCGGTAGATATGTACTCAACAGTGCTTATGACTTTTTCACGCCTATTTAGTTTATCAGGGTTTCGATTTCTGCATCCGGTCAAAGTCATTAATGTGAAACGAATTATTGAAATAAATCGTATGGTTTTTAAGATCTGGGTTGTGAGATTATACGGTTAAAGGGTGCTATGAAAAATGATTGTATAGGTAATGAAACTAGTGTTGTATTTATTTTCACTGGAATCATTATTTGATGATTTACATATCAGTTGTTCAGAATGATAAATGATCTGTCCATTTTGTGGGACAATCATCATTTTCAACTTGATTTATAACATACAAAACTAGAGGGCATTTCTACATATCATTATCTCAATTATTCTTTTTTTTTTGACAATTGAAAATAAATATTTAAATTAAACAAATAATTGATTCAATTTAGCTAATTTGAAAAAAAGGTATTTACAATTTAGTAAACAATAAAGTTTTTTTAAATAAATAAAAGAGAATGCTGTGATTATAGGCAATTCATTAAAAACAAAATCCACTAACGCAATATTTATTGTTCGTTGTTCATTTGAACGTACAGCAAAATATAAATATGTTTATATCCCATTTATTTCTCTTTATATTTCGGTAAACATCGACAGCTAATATCCAGTTTTTGCATATGCATCATGACTGCATTGTTCACGCCTATTAAATTTCTACAATATCCATCGATACAGTAGCATGTAAAATAATAAAAATATAGTGCTGCCGGCAATTTAATGATGCATTATTTTAAATTTTGGAAGGTACAATACAAGCAAAAGTAAAAATGATGGTTCAAAATAATGAAATGTAAAACGTTTTTTTGTCTACTTTTTTTTTGTATTTACACTTTCAAATATGGAAATATATTTATATATATAAAATACTCTGATTTTGTTAAATATAGTTTTAATATTATAATATTAAATGAGCAATTTGAAAAAAAGTACCTCTCAAAAACAGCTCTGGAGATTTTAATTCTTTTTGATAAAGTGTTCGAAAAGTGAATAAAGATATGGAAAAAAGAGCAATACTTGTGAAACTCAACAAATATGTCAAAAAAACGAACATTGATAACTTAACAGTAAAAACAAAATATACTTTGACGAGCCTGTATGTATCATTTTCCAAAATTAAGAATCCAGGAACATTTAAAGTATTTTTACCACAGAAGAATATATTTATATCATTCTCGTAATTTAGTATAAGTTTATTTTGTATAATTAAGATTTTGTATTTAAAATAAGAATAAATTCTCTGATCCTGATAATGTAATATAATTAATAGAATAAAAATGATAATTAAGTGTTGATATAAACGATCTAAAATCTATACGTAGTACCAAACAATACAGAAATTAGCTTAGGCAAAGTTAGACAACAAGACAACTTAGCCCTGACATATTCCGTTTATTTATTGTTAAACAAGCCGAGCTTAAATACTATTAATTAGAACAAACTACCAACAAGCATCGGTTGCTTCCGTCAGACGTGAGAGGGGGTTGCATAATGCTCACACCTCGCATTCCCTCACCGTCGTTCCTCAACAACACTTCGTGTACAGGACGCGCGCCCTAATGAGGAACGAATCAAGATAATGGCGATCATCTACACCGCATCATTAATAACCCTGGACTGGGAACAGATTCCTTAAACCGTCGTGAATGCAGCAAATGTAATATTAATATAAATTTGAACGTTCATTTTAAATAATCCTTGACTTTGTATAGGCGAGAACGCAATGGAAAACAACGCTGCTTGAGTGCAGTTCAACACGATTGCGAAACTTCAAAGTTTTAAAATTAAAATGCCTGTTACAGGTGCTTCACTTTAAAAACATTGATGTCCTAAAAACCTAAATTTATACAGCAATGAACACTTAATTTATTATTTAAAAATTAGTTTAAAATAGTTATTGTAAATGACATTTTAATCAAAATGCGATTCCGCAAATCCAAAGCAATATATTCTAACCATACATTTGTACATATATACAAATAGAATGTGAATAAAGTAAAAAGACTGACGTTAAACTTTGAAGCATATTTGTGTGTTTCTAACTCATTATTTTTACTTTGTTGGCTTTATTATCTCCCTTTTTTGCATTATTATGTTTTGCAAACTTATTTCCAACCACTTGACAAGATAACTAGTACCTACTTTCGTGTTCTGTTATGCAAGTTTTATGTTCTTCAAAGCATATGTTTGAGTTGTAATTTATCTTTTTATTATTAAGTGTTTGTTACGATAAAAATATTAATTTTTGCACGTACTTGATTCTAGAGAAGATAATTATAATATTGTGAAACATCTATTTTAGATGGTAATTACTAGTTGTTGGGAACATGTAATTAGAGAATTTATTATTTTATGCACATAAATATTTTATGATCTTGCTCTATAAATATTACTTATTTTTTTTTTAAGTTCAAGAATATTAATCTTACAATAATTAAAGTTTTAATAGTTAAAATGGTGTATGTTTCTTAGTTTTACAAATAAATATAGAATTGCAATATCAATTAATTTTCCAATTAACTTAAATAATTCACCTAAACAAGCAACTTAAATTATGGACCATATTTTCATCTTAGAAGGGTTAGCACTTGAACAGAATAAGGGGTAAAGGATTAGCTGCAGTGCCTGCATTAAATCAAGACAGTGCGAAATATATTACCTCACACGGTACAGTGAGCCAGGGGAACTTACACACCGCCGAAACTACATAATCAGTCTATGCATTTAAATTATCAATAAACAGCGGGTAGGGTTATCGTTTGGACGAGCACATTCAAACGAGACAATAGATGGTGACAAAACCGGGACGCAGAGGAGACGAGAAAGTAGCACGAGGTGCGAAGACGATGGGTCGTTGTGCGCTCGTCTTTTGTCTCAAGCGGCGCCATTGTGCGCTGGGACGCTTCTTTCATACGCGTCGCATGCCATTCATATGCGACCATCGGATGAATCGCGATGTCGCGACTAAAGCAAAAGAAAAAAAATGCACGAAACATCCTTGTTTTTTTCATTTTTACGTAGTGATAAAGTGTAGTGGCAAAAAATTCTTTGTTGTGTTGAATCTCCTAGTGTTCTTCATATTGAAACGAATGAAAGACGTGTTAATGCTGTCAATATCGTTGTTGTTGTTGAAATGCATCATGAAAATGATATTCAAATATGTTGAATGGAACTGATCAATGTTTATACGTAAACTATTTATTATCACAATGTGAAATTGATAAATTTATAGATATATCTTCATATAATTCGATTTTGCGGGTTTACTAAACAATAGATTTGCAAAAGACTAGATAATTGCATTAATATTATCGGTTTATAATTATAATCTCAAAATTAACATGCTATTCAACTGAATATCGTGATTTTATTAGCTAGAATACAGTTAATTATGAAACATATATCACACTTTATCCACAAAATACAATTAACTTTTGTTGAATAAATTAATAAATATATAAATAAAAAAGTTTAAAAGCTATAACATGACTTTTCAGCTGGAATAACAGAAGGTTAATTTCAGGCAACATGTAGAAGCTTACCTTCTAAGTCAGTACGTGAGCTAGAACATCTCCAACCGCACGTAAGACAAACATAATCATAATACCGCCACAATATCCTGTGTTTGCGTTGGCGAATTGCTTGTATGTCTACGCAGCGAATAGATACAGATACAAAACGACACAGCAAATCCAGCTAAAGGGACACGATGCACACAGTTGTATCACCATGTTTACCGAGTTATTTGCTTTCTGAAAAGTTCATCATCTCTGGTGATAATCTCAAATGTTGGGGAGAAGAAATTCCTAACCACTATATCCAAGAGATAATTTCACCTAACTCCTGCATCGTTGCATTATTTCAGAATCTGGTTTAAGATGTTATATCTGAAGTTTTTGGTTGTCATTCTCCAAAATGAAACGTATACATTACCCTAGCGTTTTATACTCTTATGCTATATTAGTTTATAGGGGAGATTTTCGAAGTCTTATATAAAGGTGCTACAGAATTTGATGCAGCATGTTGCTTCAAGTAAGTTGCACGAACTTAGGAACTGATCAGCAAATAATTGAGTAGTAGCGGCCGGGGTTAAATGGAGAGAAGATTACGTTGTTTGACTAATGTAAAATTTACGAAGACTGAAATACAATCGCGAATGCATAATACACTCATTGTTCACAATTCTGCTTGTGCTTACTTTATCTCATAAATAAATACAAACCCGAAAGTTAATTGTTCAGCTTTACTCGAAATATTTACGAATTAATTGAAGCAACAAAATTATAAGCTATACTTTATAGTATTATTTTTAATATATTAAATAATTAATTGATATAATTAGAATCTTATAAAAAATAAATAGTAATAGTAGGAATAAATTTGTAAAAAGTATAAAATAGCGTGACAACAATTCCCTATATAGATAAAGCTAATTTATTATACAAAATTAATTAAATGATACAGAAAATAAAGTCATAGCGGAAACTGTTGTTATAATTTCTATATATTCATAATTTATATGAAAATATAAAACAACACATATACAACGGGTGCACAAGAAATGGTTCAGTGCATACGAAACCATTTACAAAACGATGAAATTAGTTCCGTTATCTCATGTGCATGTAACCACATGAAATAATAGCTAACGTAGGCACATAGGACGCACTTTTATCTATATAGCATTGCAGTGCAACGCGACCAAATGGTGTAAACTAAAACTGTTATGTACACATAACTTGCCCCTTTGCTTACCGTAAAATATTTATCGTCGTATCGTTCCAGTTCAAGGAATGCTTGTGCACTAATTAGTCGCCTTGCCTTTACCCTGACTCGCAGATTCACTATATGCTTTATATATCGGTTTAAACATTGCTACTGCAGCATGTTTATATCAATTTAATGCCTGCATAAGTTGCAACTTATTCTGCTTCAAGTCAGATGCAATTGGATTGTAATCTTCTCAAGATTTTCTTAGTTTTGTAACTTTAGTCAACATATCAATTAAGTTAAAAGTATATTTTAATTATTGTAGAAAGAAAGAGGAACTAAAGTGTAGAATTTTCAAAGAACTAAATAATTTTCAAGTATATAAAGCGCTGAGGTTTATAACAGAGAGTAGATTAACTTATAAACGTAATATATTAATTCCCAGTGAACCAAACATGTTCATCGGAGAATCGGGTTAAGCACGGAAGCTGTAGTGACATCACATGCCGGTGGATGATGCTCTGATAAAAAGCGCTTTTGAAAACAAAAACGACGCGAAAAATCTGAATACGCGGCACAAAGAGCCGAGCGAGTGAAGCGCGCTCACGCGGACTTTGATAACGGAGTGGAACAGCATGCGGGATACCTTGTATCGCATGATTAATTGACCAAAGACACGCCGGTCGGTTACGGTTTGCACCCGGTTTCTAGTCGCCAGTTCGCCACCGAACAAATCCACTGGATCATGCAACTCGGCACGGATTTTTCGGACGTTACGATTAATTTACTGCACTTTAAATGGCAAACAACAATTGTTTTCCTGCCCTTTTGTACATTTTAGGATTACTACTCTACTTTATTCATCCATAAATTTTATACTTTAAATAAATTTAAAAACAATATTTCACTTTTCATTGAGTTCAAGATTAAAATAAAAAATACAAAGTATGTCATTAATTAAATTATACATGGTAGTTAATATGAAAATTTTAAAAAAGAAATATAAATATTCAAGTGAAACAAAGTCATCGTATATTTTTAACCATTTTAGTTAAAGAAGAGTTGAAGGAAGCACGGAGCTTTTATTTTTTCCATTAATTTTAATACTTTTAATTTTTCCTCGTCCAGCAAGACGCTAGATATCATCCTCTGCTGCCAAGTCTGCCGTGCAGATAGTCATCTAAGATTTAATTAGTTTGGTTAAACTAATTATACGGTTTGCTCTTCGCGAGAAATCTTTTCCAGTTTCGGACTGGAACAGCAGAGAACAGCACGTTTGCGAACCACGCTCCAGTTCTGTTGAGACTTCCGCTGCTTACAAAGATTTTATATAGCAGGAAATAGAAGATGTTTTTAAAATGTATAAATATTTGTAATTATGTATGTAAAGTTTTTTTTACTTTACGACTATATTATTTATCAGTTTTTGGTTCAATTTTGAAAGTATTTCTATGAGATTGAGATTGAATTTGATGAGATGAGTCTAGAATAGTTATAGTCTAACAAAAGTAAGATATTCAAGATTACGATGTTTCTGACACCATCAAACACCATCTCACCTTATCGTTTTGCATTAGCATTGTCTCCAGGGTTTGCACCCTAGCGATGCGCGTGATGTGGGCTTTAATATTGAACGCTGTGATTAAATTACGCAGCCTTAAGGAGACGCGGTAACCAAACTCGAGCACTTAGCGCGTAATGCACTCGCGGTACCAAGCCCTGTCACCAGTATAACATGCCGCAAACCTCATAGACACATAGGGCTACCCCGTCCATTGACATTAAACGTAAACTCAATGCTTTCGTAATGTTGTTTTGTTTTAGGAATCGTTATGAACAAAGCACGCGCTATAGGTTTTCAACGTGTTAGAATTTAGGTTCTCGTTTCTCGACGCCGTGTTAAGTTTGCTGTTGGTAGTAACGGTAATGGCGTGTTTTAAAACCTCTCCGCTTTATTTTATAGCGGAGTAAAGCTACGTGGTCCGGTGATGGTGTCGCTTCTCACGTGTCGGTAATTGCGTTATGCTTTCGTTTTCATCGGCTGAGCTTTTTATAGAAAATACTTAGTGGTTACGGTAATACTGAGCTTTTTATCAAATTGCTTAGTACTTGCACTGAGCTTTTTATCGTTAATGCGTAAATGTTTCACCATTATGGATTAAAAGCTGAATAGATTTTAAAGCAAGTCAATGTCACTTTATGTCACCGTTCATACCAAATTTCAAATTCTCCCTAACTTCTTCAAATTAAGTTATAACAAAATGCGGATAGTAAACAATTACTTAAAAAACTTTTCACTATACTTCAAAATATTTTACTTTATTTTTGATAAAACTTTAATTCATTTATAAATAAATACACCTATGTATGTATATTTAAAAATAACTTTTAAAATCAAAATAAACTAAAATCTATTACAGATCAATTTCAAAACTATAAATAAATGTACTTTAACGACATTTAATCATTGTTAAGTTTAATTTGTAATTGGCTGACAGCCAACATAAACCAAAAATAACTTTAATGGCACAATAATAACAATTTAACGGCGAATTTATGAATGACTAAAAATAAAATTATAACACACTAATTTCGGATTAATTAAAATTGTCGAACAGTCTTTTCAAATAGAATTAAAATAACAATATAATTTATAACACAAGTTACCAATAATGCTAGCACAATATGTAAATATATTAAATAAAATTAAAATAAAATAAAAACTTACATTGCGCCGACGTAGAGTGCATCTCTCTTGCTGTCCAAATAGAAAGTTCTGTAATACATCAATCCGCAACTGAATTCTCTCACATGATCTGTAAATAAAATTTCCATTAAATATTCAAATTATTATAAGATGGAACAACATTAATTTCGCATTCTCTTTGATATAATAAAATTGAATCAAATTTGAATGCTAAAATAATGTTAAAATATTTGCGTTTAAAGATTTCCCCAAAAGCTGACAGATACCTAGGCGTTCATAAATTAGGTGAGTTGTTTTACATAAAATTATAATTAAATTTAAATCATATGAAATAAATTAATTCAATATATTAATATATTATGATAATATGAACTCATAAATATGAATGATAAAATTATTATCTGAAAATAAACTATATTGGAAAACATATTAATTCAATACATAATTTAATATTCAGTATTAATAATTTATTAAACTGTATTTTCAACTAATGCTATGAAAATTAAATACATATATTTATTTTTTCGTTGTTTTATGTAAATATAATTAAAAAGTTTTCCACTTATTTGTTAATGTATAATAAAGTCATTAACATACGAATGTTTCATGATTAATTTAATATGGAGGAAACTTTATATTATTTAATTACTAACAAAGTCAAATGGAATACCTTTGGAAAATTTTATTGTAATATATGTATATGTGAATTAAATTATACATTTTAAAGAGTATTAACCTATATTTATTATATGGAGAATAATTATATATCAAATAAATGATTTAATTCTTATAATCATTTTTCACCAAAATTACTGACTTAACCTAATTATATTTATTTTATGCGAATCCTTTTTTTACGCGGTGAATCTTATCACTTTAATGCGATATTTATTTAGGTGCAATCAGAAAACATATATTCATAGAAGTTTAAAAAGTAACGAAGAATATACAATCAACCTTCCTATAACACGGTATTCTTATAATGCGGTTTTACTGTAACGCGAAACTGAAATGGTGACACCTCTTTTATAACGCGATTTTTGTACAACATTCCAACACCTTATGTATGTATATTTCTAGAACATATATAATATAGTTCACAAAAAGTCGCTGTTGCGCAATAATTGTACGTTTACATGATACCGTCTTGTCGAACTTTGTTTTATCCTTCAAAAATGAAATCCTTTTTGACATGGCTTAAATCTAAAATGATTAATAGTCAATCATATTTTGACAAAATTTAAATAATTTAAATATACATGTTTTAAATACTTTCCCTACACATATCATAAACAGTACGTCGAATGCAAAATTCTCAATATTCTTTAATATTTTGTACATGTTTTTAGTTTTAAGGGGACAAAACGATTCTTTTTTCAAAATTCCTTTAATTATAGTTGAAATTGATACTTTTCATGCAGTTCTTTCTCTCTGTTAATTGTTTATTAATATTTCTATTTAAAATCACAATTTTATAACAGTAATTTACCTCTCTACTAGCAGAAGACGTTATTAAAATTTAAAATTATCAAAATAATTACATAAATTCACTGTTATGCTTTTGCAAATATAACTTATAAGTTTGACAACAATAAATATTCACAAACAGTTTGAAAACTTCCTGAGAATAGAAACGTAATACGCGGGAATTTCAAAATTATTTTCCGAATTAAGCTCAGACATACTTTACATTATACACATATGTCACACAGACGTTCATAACATCAAAATGACAGTAACGTATGTCGAAACTAAAACATATGCTTTTATTGCGCAACAGCGACTTTTTGTGAACTATACTATATTTTTTTCTATTTGTAATATTTGTTATTTTTTATTTTATTTTAAAAGTTTCACGGTTTCACAGTTTTTATAAAAAGCTTGTTGAATTTAATAAAATTTGTAATAATGAAAAATGTATTTTGAGTTCATTTATTTGTTTTGTTTTATTATTAGGGAAATAAAGAGTTTATTAAATGATATTAGTATTTAATATATTTGAGTAAATTTTAATAGTATCAAGATAGTTATAAATAACTCGCAACCAGTGGTTATTATTTGATAAAATATTCTCACACTTATTTACCCAAAATACATATAAATAATAAATGTCATAGAAATTTGCTATATATGTGCGTGTATGTCCCTCTTTGTTTCTTTCCTGCCTCTCTGTAAAATCAGCGAGCCGGAAGACCGTGATAAGCATGGCCGCTCGGACACACCGCTGAACGTGTGAACCCTCCACCCCCGTTCTTCATTTCCCTGTTGTTTGCGGTGTGTCTCCAGCCTTCTCTGTGTTGTGCACCCACTGTTTATGAATAGCTCGATTATACTGTACGCCGGCATATTCGAACGTCCGTGAAATTGTTGAAAAACCATTGAGCTCTTAATAATTGTTTACTGAACACTGGAATTCTACCAGTTTACAATATACAGACACCATTTTCAAGTTAATATTCTTATTATATTACTAATATTATAGAAAATTCATTTATTCTAGCTTTTATATTCATAACTTCAAATTATTATCACTATAAAAATTTCATTTTAAATTATAAATAAAAACTTGATTGTTTCATATAAAATTTCACGGTAAAATTTAATCAAATTGTAATAAATATCCAGCAATACATATTTTTTTAAAATTCATAAATATTCTCCAATCATGTGAAAAATATATGATTAGATTTTGGGCACGTGTTTGTAAATATTTGTTGCATTTGCAATATATATTATAAACACGTGATTGGAAACTAGGGGTAGTTTTATAAATCAGAAATACTCAAACTTTTTTTATATTTAATTAAAAAATATAACTATTTTCTAAGTGATTTAAGTGTATATATAATATTTTACAAATGCAAACATATTATTTTCCTATTATAGTTTAGAATGAAACCGCTAAAACTATTAGATTATCCAAGAATTTTTGAATAAATTTACTTTGATGTGTGAACCACTGTTTGAGAACTATTGTGTTATGATAAAGCTTGGCAGTAAGATAAATAGGGACCTTGATTTGCGAACATGTAATTACATTTTGACGTGGGGTACAGTGCAACAACACAAAGCATAGTAAATTTGGGTCAAAATCCCCAGAAAACCATCATAGCATACACCATTGGTTTCTGGTTACCACAGTTACTAACAGAAGATTACTTGCGAGCTTATTTGTTACCAGTAGTTCTGTTATATAGTTTGGCGTTCCCACCATAATACACGTAACAAACATGATGTCACGTGACCAATATCGTAGTTGAGATCATTTCACTGAGCCGAATAACTGGCTAATATTAATTTCCATGTTATAACAAACGACCGCATTCCTTTTTTTTACGTTTAGTTGTTTCACAGCCCTCTGATTATTCACAACGAAGTATGAAGGTAAAAAGGATATAATTTCACGGTTCATTGCTTGATCTATGTCGTGAAATTACTATGAGTTTTCATGCAGATGACGTTGATGTATTTTATAACTTCTCTTCTTACCGGTTTAAGAAACATGGCTTTGTTTATAGATTAAAATTGTTATAAAATTATTTCAAGTAAAATACAAGTTAAATTTATGTTATCGTAGTTATGACAGATAATCTTCAAACTACTATTTTATTGAAAAGATTTTACATTTACTAGCGAATTTACAAAAATAGACAAGGAACTATTTATATTATCAGAATATAAGATTTCATATTCTAGTTTAATTTGAAAGTAAATTACAAAGTTGATTTTAAATTTGAAAACCTTCAGTAAAGTAGTTGTCGGTAACAGTATTCATTTAAACCTCTGGAGAAATGATAGGATACCGTGTATCACGTGACTATTCGAGTGCAGATCCGTATCAGTGGGAAACCGACATGCATATTGCAGGCTGTGGACTGACGGACGATCGGACGCTGTGAAATGGATCCATGCATTGCATGAGTCATGTGACGTTTACTGAACTGACAAGCGTAGACTATATACTCCAGAGATATTTATTTAACATTTATATCTTTTTATCAATTTGTAGACATTGTCTAATTAAATATGTCAGACATATCTACTTTTTTTTATTTTATGTAATTATAATAATTACAGATCTTTTATAAAGCAAGCTGACAAATACACCATATTATAACTTTCTTTGTTTAATGATATATTTTAATTAAATTATAAACTTATTTACAAACAATATAAGAAAGTAATTGTTTCGAATCCTTTGGAAGCAGACTTTAAAATTTGTTTTTATTAAATATTAAATGCAGAGTCCGCGAAATATATAGTCTAAACAACGAAATGGACGTTAGATACCCTCTACTACCACCCCCAACATAGTGTACGTACCCCTTATCATCAATGTCCCGCAACCCGCAAACCACGTCAGTCCTCAACATGAGATTAACTGTAATTAAACATCACGTCTTATGGCTGCTATACACTGATGTTGTGATAAGTGTTTACGGCTTTTAGGTTATAGTTATTGCATGCAACTTCAATGTTTTATGTTTCGTTTTAATTCTTTTAAACTTTGCCAAGTTTTTTTTCTTTATAGCGTAGCGGATACTTTAATGGGGCAGAATATTAATTTTTATTGCAAGTGTTATGTAAAGGAAATACATATATATATATTCCTGATAAGTTTTCATATAATAACCTTAACACCATTTTTTATTTATTTGCATATTTATTGATATTTAAAAATAAAATGTATTTATATATGTACGTATAAACCTTAATGAGAAATCAATCAATCGCGTATGGTACATTAAAAATATATTCTTATAAATAGAAGTAATTCAAATGTATGTATATATACTAAAATATTTATTAATAGATTTATATACAAATTGATTTATTTCGAATAAATGTGTAATTTGATGTAATCATAATCATAATTATGTTCGATTTAATTTATTCCTAATACATACAAGGACAAGATATTTTAATAATATATTTCATTTTTATTCTATATTAACAAATATTTAATATTTATATATGATTTGGATATTAAATGCCAAAAAAATAAATAATTAAATCCTATTTACAAACAAATGAAATAACAAGGCTATTACGATTACAATGGATTGAATAAATAATAAAGCTTATAATAAAAAAAAAATGCTATTGTTTACTGTTAAATTTTAAGTTCATAAATAAAATAAAAACTGCGGAAATAAATTAAATTTTAATTAAATAATAACGAAAATAACCTGTCAAAAAACAATTGAATTTTATTTATAAACAAATGAAGTAACAAAGCTATTACTATTACAAAAAATAAAAAAAAAACTGTATATAAATGACGTTTTTGGTACAGCAAATCTATATATTTTCCTTAAATAAAACATATATTATAAAATCTACAAAGGAATCCATTCTGACTGTTCATTAAAATTTCTAGTATTCTTTCAGAAGATTTAAATTTAATAAAAATAAATTAAAGTAATACAAGGTTAAGGTTTGGACATTCGGATAAAATATTAGTAGAATAATATAAGTTGAGGTATGTAGAAGAAAATATAAATAATAGTAATTGCCTGAGAAGACACAAATTGTCTGTAACTAAATACCTGGAGGAGTATATAATATTGAGAAACATGATTGTATTTGTTTAATATTAATAACATAGCGAACAATATAAACTTATCCGCATGCAGTTTGTAGTAAACTGTAATTTAACGCATGAATAGCAATCGTCTTAATATCTCGTGGGGTAGTTTAATATACGCTGTTATCAACAATTATCTTTGCTTTAAACATTTTGATAACAGTTTACCTTGTGGACGAATTATTTTGTGAAATTTGCACGTAATGTATAGTTTATAAGATATAATTTATGTAATCGCTGTATCTTGGAATAAACAAACAGTTAAGGATAGTTAAAATAAGTATAGGTCACCGGCTGCGATACAATGTATCAACATATATTCATATTTATGTTAATAATCTAGACGGCATGCATAAAAACATCAGTTACACGAAGATTTCAGCGAAAATAAACCATATTC
>NEEE01009396.1:0-17818 GCA_002278615.1 Pogonus chalceus | reverse complement strand
AAAAATATATATTTATATAACATTACTTATCCATAAAAATGAAAATTTAGTTTTAACAAAAATAAACACATAATTAAAATTTTTAATATGTAAAATATATATTTATTGGGTGCGGTTAATTATTTTTAAATAATTAACTAATTATTTATTTAATTACCGTTGTAAAACATCAAAATATTTTGTTTTTCATATAAAAAAAAATTATTTTTGTTTTTATTCTGTTAAATAGATGCTTTAATATTAATATAAGAATTGTTATGATGAGAAATATTATTTCAAAGACAACAATGTATTTTAAATATACAGTAGGCGTGGTGACTTGAAAAAATGTAAATAAAAAAAAATACCGCCGATCTTTTGAAGTTGATTTCATACATAATAAATATTTATGACAAGTTGAATGAACATCTATTTATTTAAACGTTACGTCAATGAATTTATTAAATATTATTTTTCAGTAAAATCAACATTTCAAAGAAGTTTTTTTTATGTCATACTTGCAAATACATGACACATATTTTTATCCTTATTGGTTGACTCATTGGTAAGTATATTTAAATTAAGTTTTGAAGATAAGAAATAAATTATAATAAATTATAAAATATCAAAATTATTCATAGCATTTTTGTAATTTTTAAAAAGTTTTTTTATAAATATTAAAAGTAATAAATGAAGAATTTAAAAACTTATTTTTGAAATTGTTTGTTTTTTGTTTTTTTAAAATAAACCACGCCTTCTTTGTTATATAGGTAAATGAACGTTGAAAACAATTGAATGTCAGGTACTTAAATATGAAAAATAATGAACGTACCGTAATTCCAAATTTTTCATAAATTTATCGATATGTATTTCGTCCATAAGGACAAAATCACCAACCCCAACCTCTCGTTGTCCTGCCATCGTGACATGCACTTAAATAAAATTACTTTTTATACAATATTTTCTCTTGTATACGTGTGGTCTTGGACTTAATACAACTTTTGCAAACCACACACGGCCACACTTAACGCTGAACAACTTTACTTGAGTTTGACGCGCGCCTAGTATGACAGTTACAATTTGTTGCAAAAGTTACGACATACGTAAATCATGACGACATAATCTATTTTATAACTTGTGAGTATAACTTGATCCAACCAAGGCGGTCCCATTGTAGGTCTAAGTTATTTAGGCTATAGTTCGTTCATAAATATAGTTCCTGACAAATGCCTACCATTATAGGAAACGCAAAGTTTGAAATAATCATTCCAAACATGTTTCAAATCGTACTGCCCTCAATACTATATTTAAGTGAATTTTATAAAAACATAACCAATAAAAAACTTTGGTTAAAATTTGACAGATATGTAATTTGACAATTAAAAAACATCACTAGATTTTGTATATATTATCCAAAAGACATAATTTTAATGTTTACAATAAAATTGTTAAATATTCAAATTTATTATTATTATTATAGATGTGAAAGAATAATTCCGCACAGTTTTCAAGTGTTATAAATTAAAATTATATAAGAGTGATATTAATTCTGGAATAGTATTAGAGAAAATATGTTTTAAGTACAAAAGATGTCATAATTAGAGTTCTGAAAAAAGTACATTTGCAGTTTTATTAATTTGTGCCATAAAACTGACAGTTATAAGTTTGAGCAGATGTCAGTGGCGGCGCTGTTCCGACAGCAATATGGCTGCGCTTATCCACTGTCAGTTGTCTTTCGACATTTGTAACATACAGTTCATAAACAAACGCGGTCGACGCAAACGTAAGTGTTTTTTTTTTTTTTAATTGTAATTGTTAATTGTTTTTTGATTGTAATGGTTTAATTTATTCTGACATTTGTAACATACATAACATAAACAAACATGGTAGACATAGGGGCTAATTTTATATTTGTGTTTTGTTTCATTAATCTAATCGTCAATTGTTTTTGGCATTTTTTTTTAGTTTAATGTTTCTGTAAGTTCTGTTGATATTTCTGGTGATATTTGTAACCGTTTTTGTAACATACAGAGCCTAACAAAACAAAAATGGCGTATATACTATTTTATTTTGTTTATAAAATATTCGATTGTTTTTTTAAATAAAACTTATAAAGTAGTAGGCGCTATTTCTAGAATAGCACTGCTAATTTCTTCTAACTGACAGTTCCGTTTAAACATTTGAAATATACAAAATAAAGGAAAAAAATCAAAATGGCGGAAATACAGAGAAATATATATTTATTATTGTCACTTTTAAGTTGAATAATTTTATAAAAAATTTTAGTTTTTCTTATTTATTTAATTACTTTTGAATAATAAACAATAAATAGTTTGTTTGAAACAAACTGAATGATTTATTTATTAATTTAATATATTTTAATTTATTTAAATAATAAATTATTAAACTTAGTAATAATTTAATTAACAAAAATAATTGATAGCAGTCATTTGTTTTTGAAATTAAACAGCGCATTTAAACTACAAAATATTCGTTCCGTTTTTTCATTTAATTGATTCATTCAAAAACAAACATGGCGGATATAAGGGTAAATTATATTTGGGGTTGGGGTATTATTAATTTTATAATTTTGTTTTGTTATATTAATTGTTTTTATAATGATGGTTAATTGTGTTATGTATGAATAAAAATCTTGTAACTAAAGACAGGAAGATAATGAAATATGGCCCCTAAATATTCTACATACCTTTTTTTTTATTTTGAAAAATGTTTTAAATACAGCAAATCGATACATTTTTCGAAATTTTATAAAGAAAATAATTTATTTAAATGAGAAATATTTTTATTTGATTTGTTGTTTAAGTATTTTAAAATTTAAATAATTTAGCTAAATTAAACTAGTACAAAAGAATTTTAAAATATTCCATGAATATTAAAATTTATAGCTTAACCAAAATTTTATATTTAAAATGAATAGAATTACTAAACTGTAAATTCTTTTGTTTAAGCCAAAATAACTGGGGAAACCCAATTTCATTGAATTTATTGTTAGCGTGACATATAAAAGTAAACAAACTATACATAATAACAATAGCACAAATAGGGTTACTACCTGTACAATGTCAACACTAATGACTCATCAATCGACAAAAGACAATCATCTATCTATACCTTACTTTGTTATGCTTGTCTTAGCTTAACACATACAATTTATTTTACAATACATTTCGCAAGGCAAAAGTAAAGTGCTGCCTCTAAATTCAACAAAGTATGTGCGAATATTATTTTTTTATACTTTATACTAAAGTGTACATATGTTACGGCAAAAACTCTAACCTAATTTATATTTTAGGTATAAAAAATGGTCGATGCTGTTGAATACCGTAGTGATTTCGTACAAAAACTACAAACAGACATTGATCCAGAACAAAATTACAAGAAAAGCGAATGGAAAACTGCTGTTTATGGGTTGTGTTTCTCTTTAAGTGTTATTTGTGCTAAAGTTTTATACGCTAACAGTAAGTATTTTTTTATTTTGTATTAATTGCTTGGTTATGGGCTTTTGAATATTACATATCATTACATACAAGTGTGCTATGGAAATGTTTTCTGTTAGGAAATGCGCTGCATAATTTCCTTTTCGAAGATAAATTATTGTCTTACGAGACAATTGAAGCTAATGGACAAATTATGTTACATTATGTAAAAACAAGTGTTTGGCGATCAAGTCACATATTATTTCCACTTTTATGTGGCTTTTTAATGACTGCATTTACTTGGCTTATGGTTTATCTGGATAGTTCTGTACCTGGTGTTCAACCTCCAACACCATTTTCACCGACAAAATACAAGTTAGTGTTTTATTATGAAATAAACTGCTTTTTTATTGCTTATTCAATGTTATAATGCTTACAGGGTGCGATCACGACATACCTTTCATCTTGGTTATGTTATTGCAATTGTAAATGGATTTCTTGTTTTTATTCTTATGTTTATCGACGGATTAAACCTATAAATATATTTATTAGCTTTAAGAAATGTTTTATATACAAAATTATATATATTTATTTGAAAAAATATGGTGCAGCTATTTAAATAAACTGCTATAGCTTTAATTGTTGTATTTTATTTCCTAAACTTGTTTATATTATCTCGAAATGGAAATTGCGCAATATCAGTTCATCAAATGCATGTTTATATAAAAAGTGGGGGTGTTTAATTTTTTGAATCAGTTCATAAGTTACTTTCATTCATTTCAGACTAAAAATTAAGTGTAAATTATTATTTTATTCAATAAAATGGATAAAATAATTAAAGTTTATGATAATATAAATTATCAATTATTAATTCCTGGAATAAAAATTATTCAAATACATAAAATTGAAGATAATTTCGACGAAAATAGTAAGTTTAATTTATTTTTCATTACGTTCATATAATACAATTAATTTTTATAGTTCCAATAGAAAGTAAATTAAGTGATTTAAATATTTCAAATGCATTAACGTGTTCATTTTGTAAAATAACTTTCGAAGATAATATTCAACAGCGTTCACATTACAAGTCAGATTGGCATCGTTATAATTTAAAACAAAATTTGAAATCATTAGAACCTTTGACAGAAGATAAATTCGAGCTTTTAGCAGGTTTTAATGTTGCACAATTTTAAATTAGACCATATGTTAATTTTTATAAAATTATAGATGATGTTTCAAGTATTTCTGGTTCGGATACTGAAAGCGAAGATAATTCGGAGAAAGATAACAATATCAATGTGTTTTATCAAGGGAAAATTTATTTTAAAAATGATACTGGAAAAGTGTTTTCTATGTATCGGAGTTTGTTGTATGAGAAAAAGGTTGCGCAATATTGAGAATGATTTTTTTTTTTTTTAATTTAAATTTATGGTTTTTTTATTGTTAGGATGCACCAGCTAGTGATGATGGTTTGTTGAAAATTGTAAAAACTATTTCAAGAAATACTTTTTGGACTTTAATTATGCTTGGAGGTGGACATTTTGCTGGTGCTGTTTTTGATGGTAATATTTATTTGTTAAGATAGATTATGTAAAAGTTATAATCAGATTGAAAGCAATTTGTTGTATAAATTTAAAGTTTATGTAAATATTTTAATGGATTCATCTTGTTTTTATATAGTCANTATCTTTTTTATCTTAAAGCTTAGTTGACATCATAGAAATCGGAGCATAGAAAATATAAGTTAATATAATATTAATAATAAGTTAATATAATATAATCGGAGATTTCTGTGTTTGACATACTTCTCAATAATGTGAAGTACGTCGTAACTTTATTCGAAAAATTATTTATGTTGTGTATGCAGGTTTTGTTTACATTGATTTATTTTTTACAAAGCGTTTGTATATATACCAACAACGGCTATTTCGGAACACATACAACGTTTCAGATCGCAGGGCGGTATCATGTAAACGTACAATGATTGCACAATTCCATTGTTTCGTGACGACGTGTATATGATTTTTAATAACAGTTTTACGGTAAATTTTATCTTATTTTTCATTATCAAAAAATAAATTTTGTTATTAGATCGATTAGATTAAAATAATCCGTAATTGTTTCGATGAAATTATCCAGTATACCTTAAAAACATGTTTAGAAATACATTTTATTACTTGAATACTTTATTTTTAACGATGATGTAAATGCATATAAAATAGTTTAATGTTTGTTCGAAACAAACTTAGTGATTCAATTAATTATTTTAAATATTTCAACAAGTTAATTTCGATATTATTGAATAATTAATTTTGAAAAATACTGCATAAATCTGAAGCGAAATATTTGCAATTAGGGGCGCGGTATATTTTGCATTAAAAGTGCAATTTTTTCAGAACTTTCGTCAGTAGGAGGTTCTAAAGTTTTGAAACAAAATAGTGCGAATTACGGAACTTATATATTTGATCTATAATAATAATATTGGGGCGCGCAAAAAATTAATTATAAAATTATCTAAAATTAATTATATTTTGAAATTAATAGGTCCTAACATTGTGGTACATAAAACTTTTCATTGTTATACCGTTCGAGCTAAACAAGGGGGTGCTCAATCATCTAAAGACAATAAATCTGGGGGTTCTAAAAGTGCGGGGGCTAGTCTCCGTCGTTACAATGAACAAGCTCTTAACCAGGTATTTATTTAGAGTTTTTATTAAAAAAAAAAAAAAATTGAAAATAAATCTTTTATATAAAATTCAATAACTATTACAATTATTATATTTTGAATTTATTTTAATATTCTAGCATATAAGTGAATTATTACAAAACTGGGAATCATATATTGAAAAATCTCGGTTAATTTTCTACCGAGCAGCTGGTCCATATAACCGAACAGTTTTATTCGGTGGTAAAAATCCAATTTTAAAGAAAAACGATAGTCGTTTAAGAACTATCCCATTTTCAACAAAACGACCAACATTTACCGAAGTTAAAAGAGTTCATGATATTTTAACTAACATAGAAATTTACGGTAAATACTATATAATTTAAATTAAACTTATTTTATTTAATAAAATGTTAATTTATAGATTCAATCGAAACAATTAAATCCCAATTTGAAATTAAAAAACAAAACGATGAATCAGAATCACCTCGTCAAAGTAGACGCGACAGTCCTACTAAAAATAAAAATATAAACCGCGCGAAATCCCGCGAAACTAAAGAAGCCGGTCGTCCAATTCCAGGTGCAACCGATGAACAAAGTGATTTAGAATCCGAAAATGATAATGAAGTTGATATAAGTACTAATAACTTAGAATTATCATTTGATGGATTAAAAGAATATGATGATACAGTACCTGATGATGTTAGAAAAAGGAAAAACTCGAAGAAAAAGAAACCTAAAAAGAAAGATCGGATTAAAAAATGGGAAGATAATTTAAAACGTGATTTATATAATGCATGTGTTAAAGGTAATTTGCAGTTGTTGAAAACAACTTTAGAAACAATTAAGGAAGATGCTACTGAAGCTGAAGATAAACAAATGACATCTACGAAAGCTTTAAATTTAGCTATAGATGAGCATGGCAATACTGCGCTGCACATAGCAGCGTTGAATAATCATAATGATATGATTTACTGGCTTATGGAAAATGAATCGTCTCCGTGCATTAAAAATGATAAACAACATACTCCTTATACTATAAACTCAGATAAATCAACGAGAAATATTTTTAGAAACTTTGCGTCTGAATATCCTGATAAATATAATTACGCCAAAGTAATTTATTATATTTTTATTTAACTAATTATATAAATTAATAATATATTTGTATTTTAGTCGCAAATACCAGTTATTGTATCTACAATGACTGAAGAGGAACAGGCTGAAAAGAAAAAGGCTCAAAAAAAGGCAAAACGGGAACGTGAAAAAGAGAAACGTAAAGAAAATGAAATTAAAAAGAAGGAAGAAGATGATCGTAATAGATTTTTGAAATTGAGTGATAGAGAAAAAGTAATTAATTAATTAATTTATTTTTTATAATTACTACAGTGAATAAGAATCGTGGCGATGTTCGTTATTTATCGTTCTATCGTTGTATAATGAGACAAGAAATTGATTAATTTACATATTTTTGTTTGCGAAATTTTAGTTTATTTTTATTTTTTCGGAAAAAGTTTTTTAATTTTTAATTGCAAGTATTTGAAAATTATTAAGCCATTTTTATTAATATATTTAAAACCCTCTTATCAAAACAAAGCTAATCTGCTTATAAAATTATAAATTTAGGAGATTAAAATTAATTTTCGAGATAATATCATAAAAATTACATACTTTAGTAAAATAATACGAAAAATTAATTTATGCTAATTAAATTTGCACATCTATATTTGTTTTCGAGTTTTGATTTAATTTTTGTGCATTTTTTTAAATCGTAACTATTTTGAACATATTTTTAATACTATATTTATAGGTATGTTTAGAATCTTTTAATCAAAAGTTGATTTTGGGAAAAAATATTTAAATAATTGTCTTTTAAATTCTTGAAATTCGATATAAAATGATGAAATATCAATTTATGTTAATTTAATTTGCACATCTACATTTGTTTTGGATTTATTTATAGTTTAATTTTAAAAAAGTAAAACTAAAATTGCAAATAGTTTTTACAACAATTAAATTATGTCATTTTCATAGCTAAATTTAAAAATGAAGCTGATAAGCTTATAAAATCACATATTTGGAGAAAAGCTATATATATTCGCATTTTTTTTTTAAATATATTTTTAAAATGTCTCCAAAAAATGCTCAACTTTTGAGATAATTTCATAAAAATTATGTACTTATTTTAAATTAAATGAAAAATCGATTAGTGCTGGTTAAATTTGCATATCTTTACTTTATTTGTGTTAATAACATTAAAATAAAATAAATTCAAAACATTTATTTTATTTTTCAGAGAGCGCTTGCCGCTGAAAGAAGATTATTAGCGCAAACTTCAGCAGTCTTAGTTCGTTGTTTCTTATGCGGTGAAGATATGTCTGGAAAAGTACCATTTGAATACAGTGGAAATAGATTTTGCTCTATATCATGCTTGAAAGCACATCGTTTACAAAATCCTATTGTATTATGATAATAAATAAATTACATCATCTATTATGTATTGAAATTGTTTTAGAATCACTGGAAGTATTACCAACAAAATAATATAACCCTATGATACTTTGTTCTATCATAAATAACCTCAAAATTTAGTGTTAAAAATGGAGTAGCATTTTATCTTTTATTTTATTAAAAGATGAAAGAAACTTAAATGTATTTTTAACTCATTTATTTAATTCATTTCATATACAGTTTTCTTTTGTATGACGTGCAATAATATCTTTTTATTTAATTAATAATTCATAGAAAACCATTAAAATATGGATAACTTGGACTCAAATGGTAAAACATTGTTTCATAAATTTTTAGTTCTATTTATATAATTTATATATTAGGAAGTAATTATATTCCGGCCAGCCAGCGCCCAGATGGAACCTGGCGTAAACCTCGTAGAGTTAAAGAAGGATATGTCCCACAGGAAGAAGTACCTTTATACGAAAGTAAAGGTAAACAATTTCTTAATCGAAAAACTCAAATACCAGCAGGACTGCCACCTGATGTAACACCACACCGATCTATTCCTGGACTTTTCATCGAAGACAAACCAAAAAAGGAAGATAAACCTAAAAAAGAAAAGAAAAAAGCGAAAAACGGTAATTTTATTAATTATTTTAGATTTTGTATAAGAATGACAATATGTCATGTATTATTTCGTCAATTGTAGCGACAGTTAAAGAAACAACAAAAGCGATAGAAAAACTTAAAATAACAGAACCCGCGCAACCCCAACAAGATCCAGCGAAACGGTTGAAAAATTTACGAAAACGTTTACGCGAAATAGAAACATTAGAGCAAAAAATAAATTCAGGTGATTTGAAAGGTCCAGAAAAAGAACAACTTGATAAAATTGCTCGTAAAAAAGAAGTTGTTAAAGAAATACGAATTCTTGAAGCAAGTTTAGGTAACAATAAATAAATTCACATAATGTAATACCAAAATTTAAAATGAGTTTAATCATTTTAAAATAATAAATACAATTGATTACTTTTTATAAATTGTGTTAAGTAAGTACAAGTTTTATGCAAATGTAATTAAATTAATTACTTTTATAATGTACAGTGACGTTTCATATTCATATGATTATGTTTAGATATAATTACCAATTAATTGTAATGACATTCTTCGAAAATACATCAATTATTATAATAAACATTTATGATTTGAATTCATTCGTGAATTTAATGGACAATTAAATGCTTTATTGAATTCCTCGCTATTTGATAACGTTCCTAATACCCGAATTTTATTCGGCATATGTTCCCCGTCAATTAATTGACTTAAAATATATTCTGGGGTACTTATTTCACACCATTGCTACAATAATTAATTCAAATTTAATTAAAAAACAATTTATAAACGTAGATAAACTTACATTTGCGAAACTTATAAAAAATAATTGTTCTACCGAATAGTTTTCTAAAAAAGGTAATTTCACTTCATCGGTTTTTATAACTTGAAACGCTTCGTATGCTATATTTAATCCAATTATATCAGCAATATTTTCATCTAATGTTCTATAACCATTTATTTGAAGTTGACTTGTATCGTTTATAATTGTAGAAGTTTCAATAACATCTTTAATGTACGATTCATAATGATGTTTAAAACATTGTATGTTGTTTTCATACTGTTCTAAGGACTTTTTCGACCACCATTGTTTAATATTACCGTTTTTATCTGCTTGGCGACCTTATTAACTATTTTTATTAATTATTTTTGAAATATATTATATTTATTACCTGTATTATCAAATGCATGACTGAATTCATGTCCTATTAAAGTTCCGATAGTGCCGTAATTTAAAGATCTGTAAATAGATATAAAATAAATTAAGTTTTTAAACAATTTTAAGTACTTTTCTAAATTTAAATTTATTATACGCTTCGTGATTAATGTAACTATTATATTTAAAAATATGTTTTACGATTTTTTATGGCGTTTGTTAAATTTTATGATATATAGAAATAATTAAACAAAAATATAGGATTTATTTCTTATGCAAGTTCAAATTTTTTGCTATAATATGATAAAAATAACTACCACGATGTCAAATTATCGACTATCAAATGCTATTATAAAATTTTTTAATTAAAATAAATTTTAAAATTGCTGATATATTATAATTTGAAATTAACTTAATCATGCTAGCAGTGTTTTTTAATCTTAAACTGATATTTAATTGATCTTTAAATCTAAATTTTAAATTAGTCTTTAATCAGTCTCCAAGCGATTTTTATAAATGGTCTTTTACTGATAAATAATCGGGCTTTAATTGGTCTTTTTGTTTTAATCTGATTTATTCAGTTCTAGTAATAATAGAAACTGAAGGATAGTTCTTATTTTGGATTTAAAAATCTATTAATATTTTAAAATAAAATAATCTTGTAAAATGAACAATTTAAATTTAAAAAACTTAAATTTTAGTAAATAAAGTATAAATAGTTTTGTTATATAAAAATACCTTAATCGTTTTATATCATAAAATGGATATTGCATAAGTCCACTTGGAATAACTACAAAGAAAAATAATATTAAATCATATTTTTAATAATTAAAATTAATAAACTTACTAACAGAATTTTTTAAAACACTATAATACGCATTTACATCAGTTACACTATATTCAAACCTAAAAGAAAAATATTTATCCATAAATATATAATTGATTACAAAATTAGCACTCATACTTATTTTGAAAAGTTGTTTGTAGTTGCTCAAACTCTTTTTTACGTTTAAAATTATTCCATAAAATTAAATTCTTTACATGATTACCAACTGCTGTGAACTGCAATTTATTTAATTTTTTAATAGATTATACCTAATATAATTCAGTTATACATACATCTTTGTAATAATTTTCAATGTACGATATATTTTTATAATAATCGGGATATGCAATTAAATAAGTTATTTCATGTGCTTTTTCTAAAGCTTTTAGCTTTGTTTCATCATCCATCCAGTTAAAAGTTTTTATTTTTGATAATAAAACTGATTTGATATGTTCAGTCATTATTTCAATCTACAAATTATTTCAAAAATTCATCATATAAAATTTTTAAATAATTGAATTTGTCCTTACGTCGTCTTTAGAATGTTCTTGTACATTTTTATTTATATATTCATAGTTTAAAGCTAAATTCATTTGATTATTTACTGTATTTATACATTTATGTTTTCTGAAAATGTTTAATATTGTTATTAATTTTTTTTTTTTTAATTTTAAGAATAATTACCGGTTATAATTTTCATCTATTCCATGAAGAATTTTATCTATTTCAAACGAAAATTTTAACAATAACTGAGTTGTATCTTTAGAAAAATATTTAACAATACTCCAGCCCAAATAATTAACTAAAAATTAAAATTATTAATTAAAATTAACTTAATAAATAAAACAATTAATACCAATAGTTCGTTGCGGTGTTTTTTCAATCAATTGAATTAATTTTAATAGATAAATTAAATCTTTAACAATAATTTTTTGATTAAAATCAAATTTAATATGATTTTTAAATAATACTTTAAAAATTTGTGTCCATATTATTTGAGTTTTACCACTTTTTGAAGTTATTAAATCAGTCCATAATTGTAATTGATTAATATTCATTTTTTTATATAAATTTGATATATTTTCGTTCTTATTATACTTTGTTATTATGACTAATTGCATTTCAAAATCTATTATTTCAAAAACTTGTTCTTTTATTTTATCGAATTCGACTTTAATATTTAATATTTTTGCAATTTCTAAAGTTGTACTCATTATCCATTGGGCATATCCTTTTATTTGATTTTTATAATTTACTGGATTTAATAATATCCATGTTGGAAATGCGAAATTTGGATGATCAACCTTAAAAATTATTATTTATATTGATAGTTTTATTATTTTAATAGAAATACTTACATATAAAATATATTCTGATGTATTATATAAATTTAAAGATACATGAAACTTTAATAATGGATTTATATTTAATTCCGAATGTATTTTTGCTACACTTGTAAGCCAAAAATTATTTTTCGTCCAATTTGAATTTAATAATGGCCATCCACCAAAAGAATTTAATAATTGTACTAATTCAACAACGTTTTTATATTCATTTTTATCTAAAGATTTTAAAAAATATTTCTAATTAACTGAATAAATTAAGCGAAACAAAAATTACCAAAATTTAAACAAGTTTCGTACATAATTTTCGCAGTTTTAATTGAATTTAAATTTGATATTTCAGTATTTTCTAAAATTTGTTGAATTTCTTCTTCTGTTTTTTTCATAACTGGTTCCCATTGACTCCAAGTTGGTTCTGTTAAAGGTCTTTGAGTTTTTGCAATCCAACCACCACAAGCAAATTCATAAAAATCGGTACATGGGTCTACTTTTTTATTTATTGATGTTAATAAATGATTTGCTAGAATTTTTGTTTTATAAATTATTAATGATTTATTTATTATTAAATACTACAAATTATAATCAGTACATTTTTTAATCAATTTACTTCTAACGTTGAAATCAAATTTAAAAACTTGTAAATAGTGTATGAAATATTATAAATTAAATTTTAAAAGCTTTAAAAATAAATAATTTTTAACTAATTAAATAATATTTATAAATACATACCATCCTTGTAACAAATATCTGTATTGCAAATATCAAAATTCATAAAAAACGGTAATATTTTTTTAGTTTGCAAGGAATCTATTTTAGGTATTATTTGAAACAATAATAGTATTTTCCTAAAATACGATATATAATTAATGAATATACAGTTAATTATAAAAATAAATAGTACCACTGAAAATGCATTTTTAAATGTATAATTGACACTATCCAGTTTTATAATTTACACATCACTAAATATAAGTTTATTAACCCGAAATCAGGAAGAACAACAGATAATAACTATTTATCTTGTAACTGTTGTTATTTTAGATAAAAAATAATACAAAATTTAAGTTACTAGAAATAGTAATTTCTATATTTATTTTAAAATTAAAATAAACTTGATTATAGGTTAATTTAATTTACAAAAAATTGTGATATTTAATTTATTCCCATCGACTTTTTTTGACTCGTTTGGGAGCCGCCGGTGTTGGAGAACTTTGTGTGTTTGTTTTCAACGGGGGCGGAGGCGGTGGAGGTGGAAGTAACGGTGCGGTTTGAGCATTCTGCCAGGAACTATCCGATGACGCTGTGAACTAATGCAAAAAAATACATTATCTGAAGATTATTTATTAAATATAAAATATTTACTTGATTTTGATATTGACTTTTAAATGCAGCTTTCATTGCGGATAGTCGATCAGTTGCTGGACCACATTTATTACCAGTTTTAGCAAGTGTTGATCCTATATTTTGTGCTAAATCTGTCGATGCTGATGCAACACTTAGTCTTCCAGGTCGTTCTTTAAATCCTAATCCGCAACCACCAATGTTCATATTTTTCCCTTTTCCGCTTTTAAATCTGGATTTTCTGAACCATGAACTTTGCATTGCAAGATCCATTAAATATTGTGGTACTTCTTGATTTGCTCCTTCTAAATTTCGGACTAAGTGGCCAGCGAATTCTTTATCTTTTTCTGAAATAAAAGCAGTGTTTTCTTATAATATTAAAATAACTTTTTTTTTTTGATAATTTAGCTGCGAAATAAACTTAGTTGAAATGAAAATTTTAAATTGTCTTTTATTTTATTAGTAAACTAAATATTTTAAGAAAGTATAATTTCAAAAGTTCTTTTTTAGCTTAGTTTTTGAGAAAATAGTAAAAAATGAAAATGCTCAAAATCAAGGAAACATAACTCATGTCTTATAGTATAAATTATACATAAAAATAAAATTATAGTAAATTTTATTGTAAAGGCAATGCCGAAAAGTGCAGGTTAATTTCTGACCTACTATTCGAAAAAATCGAAAAAGTTCTAAATCAGAAAAATAGTTGATTTTTAATCTTACTTTTTTTTTCCAAGTAGATCAATTTTAAAATATTTTAAATTATACATAAAATGATGTAAATTTTCAAGAAATTCGCGAAAAACTAAATGTTGCTAATCGGCAAAAATAGTTGATGTGTATAGTCTTACTATTTTTCTTCAATATTTTTATTTGTTAATACTTCATATAATTTTATAGTTTATATTTTTACAGTAATTTAAATAAATAAAAATTCATTTTTTATTTCTAAGTACAGAACTGAACATAATTTAAAAATAAAAGATAAATTTGAAAAATATATTTCCAAAAGAAAGAAGAAAATAATTCTAGTAATATTTTAAATTATGTAAATAATATATTTTGAACTTCAAATAATAGCTTTGTTATATTTCTAAGAATGAAACATATAATTATTAAAATTCTAATTATTTAACAGGATTTACCTGTAACTAAAGTAAATGCTGTTCCTTTTTCACCAGCACGACCAGTTCTACCAATTCTATGCGTATGTGTATCAATATCCCTAGCAATATCATAATTTACAACAGTTCGAATATGAGGAATATCCAAACCCCGAGCAGCAACATCTGTAGCAACAAGTATACTAACTTCTTTTCTTTTAAACTGAGTTATAACTTTATTTCTTTCAATTTGATCCATATCTCCATGCAGCAGTAATACTTGAAATTCTTTTACTAATAAACTATTTGCTACTTGTTCTGCATCCGCCTTAAATATAAAATAATTATATTGATTATATTACAGTTTAATACGGAAATGAAATTACTTTTTTAGTAACGAATATTAAAACACTTCCAGCAGATAAAAATTCAACTAAACAACGGGTTAACCAACTAAATTTATCATTTGGTCCACCCATCATTAATACAATTTGCGTAACATCCGTATTCGCTTCACCAACATCACCTTGAACAATTCGAACTGGATCAATAAGTACATCACGGGCTAATTTTTCAACTTTTTTCTTAAACGTTGCGCTAAATAATAACGTTTGTCTATCAGGGCGAACGTGATTACAAATAGATCTAACTTGAGGTTCTACAAATTAAAAATAAATATTATTATAAAGTATTTACGAGTTTAGTTTGAATTTAAAACGTACCAAACCCCATATCAAACATTCTATCAGCTTCATCTAACACTAAGAAAGTAACTCGTTGTAAATTTGTAGCTTTTATTTTGACTAAATCAATCATTCGTCCAGGAGTTGCAACAACGATTTCCGCACCAGCTTCAAGAGCTTTTGATTGTTCCCATTTCGAACCACCACCATAAGCGCATACCACTTGGATGTTATAAACTTTACCGAATTTCCTAGCTTCGTTATAAATTTGTTGCGATAATTCCCTAGTTGGTGCTAAAATTAAACCGATTGGACCATCCCCTGGTGATAATTCTTTTTGATCCATAATATGCACCAGAAGTGGCCAAATAAATGCAGCAGTTTTACCACTTCCAGTTTTTGCGATGCCGATAATATCTCGACCAGATAACGCCGCTGGGACTGCTTGTGCTTGAATCGGAGTTGGCTGGGTGTATTCTGATTTAATAATAGCTTTAAGTAATGCTTCATCAAATGATAAATGTCCGAAACTTGTGATAGGATTTGGTGGAGATGGTCCAGTTACTTTAAGACCTAAAGTTTGTCGAAGTTCTATAACTTTATCTTTAACTAATCCGCTTATTTCTTCATGTGGTGTATAAAAATTCTTTTCAAATGGTTCATAAGTTATTGTAGAATGATCGATTGGCGGTAATGGATCAATAATTTTTTTAAGTGTTGGTGCAATTGGATTACCATCTTCGTCGTATTCGATTTCTTGGTCGGAACCTTCATCAACAACGCCAGCATTAGGATTTTCTTCCATGTAACGATAGTATGATTCCTCGTCGTCTTCTTCTTCAATGTCATCGCGAATTCCACCAGGTGCTACAGAAGGTGCAGCGTTCTCATTTTTAACTTGTTCTTCAATACCTGCCATAAATGCATCTAGTGGATCCTCCTCTTCTTCATTTACACGCGGTTCTTCGTTTTTTGAATGAGTAGGACTTCCTGGTGCAGGAATATATGCTAAAGAAGGAGTACTTGATATACCATCATCGTCGTCTTCATCGAAATATTCCTCCTCGGTTTTAGCTCGTTTGCGGGGCATGCCCCACGTAGCTGCTAATGCATTTTGACTTATTGCATTCATTGTAGAATATCCTTGTTTGCTGATTCCACTCGATGGTGGAGGTGGAATAGCATTGTTTACGCGTTTTGGTTTTGCTGGAAATTGAAATCCAGAAAAACCGAAGCCTTGTCCTTTTTTTGAGCTCATATTAACAGATTTGTGTTAAACTTTCATAGTACACAATTTTATTATGTAATAAATATATTTATTAGTGTTTTATTTAAAACTTCACTTATATTAAAAATAATATATAGTTTTAAGGTTATATTTTCGAAATGACAGACACTCTGATTGCGGTTTCCAAAAGTTTTCTACATATATTATTAAAATATATTATTTAAAACTAATTAGAACTAGCAACAGAAAATTAATTATTTAAAGCAATACTATATGATTTTTATTTATATCTTTATAAATATTGTGAGTAGAAATAAAAAAAAAAGTATTTAAAAGCTTTGCTTAGTAAAATGGTAAAATAATATAAGAACACAATTCATTTCGGTAATTAAATATTTAATTGCTAAACAGCATAAAGTTAATTTGTAAAAACAATTAATTTCTATTCCCGCTAAAATTTAAACTAGCGTAGTAATATTAACTACTACTTTTCTACGCATCGAAATATAGTTCTTCTGGAACTATTTTATATAGCAAAATATACAATTTAAGCCTACTTACACAATAAATGTGTTAATGCACACAGGGCGCTTAATACAAATTGCTATAAAGTTATTAAAGTATTTATTAAATGATATATTAACTAGTTTTGCATTTTCCGATCATCTAAATAATGTTTATAACTTTTAGAATATTGTCCAATTTAAGCAAAAATTATAAAGTTATACATCAAGGCATTTTGCTAAACTTTAACTGTCCAGATTTTTAATAAATTGAAATTATTATAAGTAAGAAACTTGTATTTTGTATACATTAGAACCATCCTAATAATAATTAAAACATTGAATTTTTTTAGAAAAAACTAATACAGGTTATTGGAATTATTGCTGGGTTTTAGTATTAAAGTTTTATGATCTATTCACGGGAAGTTAAAAACAGAATTCTGCCCAAAATATAATCTAAAAAATAATATCTCAAAAATAGTTCATTTTTG
>NEEE01009420.1:23778-38521 GCA_002278615.1 Pogonus chalceus | reverse complement strand
AAATCGGACGTTTTTCCGTATAACGATTGCAAATTTTCAACCATTTCATTTTCGTTTTCACAAATCAATATTTTCCTCGTTAATTTACTGCTTACGTTGAGACCTATGAGCTGGCGCATTTAAATCCTTTTTTATCTATGCTTTGACCGCGGCGTCGACTTTGGAGCTTTCCGGTTTTCTCTCTGCGCCTGAGAACAGCGATTTAGTCTTTGGATTTCAAGGTTAGGTCTAGCTTGAATTTTTACGACATATAATTTACGATACCCAATGCATCTTTAGATAAACATTCCAACTGGTTTTTAAATCCATCCATATTGATTGATAAAATAAAGTAAGGTCTGTTGACAATTTTGCTTTTCTCCAATCTCCACTGATGTTGAGTTGTTTGTTCCTTTCAATAAACTGATTGAAAACTCTGTGCTAATCATCGTCACAACTGACTTGTCCATGGTTGCATTGTAAGAATTTTTTACATTGAATTAGATCGAGTCGCCATGCGTATATCTGAGTGGTCGGAAAACGAGGAAAATTATCAATTGTCCAATTATTATCTCCAACAGTTACTGTTGTTGCTAAATTTAATTAACCTTAAAATACAAGATCATATAAATTTGAAAAATTTCGTTAAAATGCCTAAAGAATTCTTATATATTTCAAATAATTTGTCTTATTACAACTAGTTCAAAAATCAAAGAAAATTCTATAAAAATTTACATTTTAGAACCTTTTGAGACTGAACTCATCAATCCAATAGAAATAATATAATAATAAAGATAATATAATAAGTTAACATATTATTTATTGCGATAATTTTCTATTTAGTTTTTTAATGAAATTACACATTAAATAAAATTAAAAGACATCTCTGCAATCCATATTTAATCATATCGCTTTCCGAAAATTCATAAACAAAAATCTTAATCACAAATTTCAAATATGTTAGAATAAGCTATAACTCTTAACAGTGTTTCACTTTGGACTACTTAGTCCGATCTGGATAATTCCTAAAAAGATGAATACGTCTGATCACAAAAAATTAATTCTTGTTATAGATTTTTATGTACTAAATTAACGTTTAATAGACAACAAACTTTTTCTACAAAACATTGCAGATATTTTAGTTAAAGTAGGACGAGCAAATTATTTTACAATCATAAATCATGCCAGCGGTTTTCTTTAAATTGAAGATGATCTTGTATGTAATCATTAAGGAAACTGTTTTTTATGGAAGTGGTAATTATGAATTGAAAAGAATGCCTTCTGATATAAAAAATGTCCGTTATACCTTTCAAAAAGTAATGGATAATATACGTAACTTATCGCCATTTATAGAATTATTAATATTATTATACACTTATGCGCAAAATATATACAAAATTATATCAATTGAAAACAGTTATTATGATTAATTATAAACAAACTAAGAATTTTTTTACGTTTCGGACAGCAAAAATATATATTTTTTTAAATAACTATAAAAATTAAATAATTATTTATTAAATATCTAACTAAAATAAACCGAAAAAATTAATATCTGTAGCGAAGTTCGTCAAGGATGCATTTTGGCGTCATTACCGTAGAAGATAAAAGAACTGGAATTAAATGGAACCCATTTCTTAAACTGAAAGACCTAGAATTTGCCGACGAATTATATTTGTTAGCAGAAAAGAAACAGCATCTAGAAGAAAAAACAAATTGACTGATTAAAATAGCTTAAGAAGTGGGTTTGAAGATCAACAAAAAGAAAACCAAAGAAATGAAGAACTGAACATATTTGATATTTGGGAAGCATAATAGATGTTAAAGGAGGAAGTGTTAAATATATTAAAAAAAGAATCGATGAAGTAAGAAATATTTGCAATTCGTTTAGGTAAACCTGATCCTCTAATATAATTTTCCAAAAAAAACTAAGTTATGGGTTTTCAAGTCAAACATAAAAAGTTTTCTATTTTATGAAGTTGAAACTTGGAATACCAACTATAAGAATCTGAAGAAGCTACAAACATTCATTAATAAATGTCTCAGGAAGATTTGTTATGTATTCTGGTTCGAAAAAATAACAAATGAAAAAATGGAAACACATAGACAAAGATTAAAACAGAAGTGGATCGGACATTAAAAAAAAATTATAATTAGGATGATATCGCAAAAAAGCACTAGATTTCAATTTCATTGAGACAAGAAGAACTGAAAGGCCAGCAGACACGTGGAAAAGAAATCTAGACAGGGATCTAAAGAATATAAATTTAAATTCGAAAGAAAAGAAGAGGATAGCCACCAACACGAAACAATGAAAATAATTCATAAAGGAAATAAGTAGAACAAAAGAAGAAACAGAAAAACAAACGTAACCACAATAATAACAAATTAAAAGTAGAAGAAAAGAGAAAGATGCACAGGGCTAGCGACCTTGCCGTATTCACAATCGCATAGAGCTACGGGAAAGAAGAAAATACAGCTTGAAGAATTTGTAATTAAAGTTTTTATGTAATTATAATTACATTATTAAATTCTAATTATTTTTATTCTAATATTTTTCTCTATAATTATATTATTATTTATTGAACTGTTTATTTATAGTTATAAAAAAAAAACATGTGTTTATATGTATTTATTTTTTATATATTCGAATCAAATGAGTTTTTAATATTACTCACGTTATATTTATTCTTATATTTAACACCGATTATTTCAATTAATCAATTATTTACTTCTAAGTGAAACATTTTTATACACAACTATAAAAATTTTGAAAACAGGATAATTCCAAATTAAAGCTTCTATTTGAAATCAATTACATGTTTATTTTAACCAAAATGTAATTACTTAGGAATTCGAGTAAAATTTATTGTTGAATATTTAACCGATAAGAATACTATTTAAACTGGAATAATTTTATATAAATTTATTTTATTCTAGTATTACCATTTTTATTTATTTTATTTTATTTTTTTTTTTTTGTATTAAAGGTAAGTTTAATTTTTTTTTTAATTTGTCTCAAATCAATATTAATTGTACCTTATAATTAAAATTTTTATAATAAAATTAAAGGAGAAAAGAAAATTATTCTGCTAAATAATAATTGTATGTTTCAAAATTTCACGAACGTGTTTTATGTTACATTGCTGATAATAGCTTCTTTATTTTAAGACAGTTCATATTTAATTTAAATTATAATTTAACTTTTTAAATTTACATTGACATGTGTAAATAATAATTTATGAAGTTTATGGAAACCCTTCAAAAAACGCACCTTTATGCAAATATTATTATGTATCATTATGTATTATAAAATCGACCCTATTGTTGTGCGCGCGTGTTAGCTAGTGCTAGAAAATTTATAAATTTATTCAAAATAAAAAGGAATTTTGTAAGATTTAGGAAATGTACGGGCTTATCTATCGGAGAAGCGGCGCACATAATATAAAAAATTGCTATTAGAGTGCTTTGATCAAAGCACTCTAATAGCCACTCATTTTTATGATCAAAGCCTTTGATCATAAAAATGAGTGGCTCTCAAACAGTATATGGGTAAGGAGGAAGGTTAGGTTTGTACATAGAAATCAGAGAATCTCCGATTTCTATGGGTTTGTATGATGTTAGGGAAGGAGGAGGTTAGGTATATAAATATATATAGATAACCTCCTCTCACCTTATTTTAAGTCCAGCGTTCCCGATCCGTGGGGAATTCCCCAAAATGTGGGGAATTTTTATAATTATGTGGGGATGAAGAAGGGAATAATATAAATGGGGAATTAAGGGAATAATACTATTAATTCGATATAAACAATATATATTTAGGAATACAGGCTGATAATAGTTTAAAAGAGATAAAAAACAATCTAAATATACTTGGTACTTCTATTATAGATTTTTTTAAAACTTGCAGTGCATTTTATATACAACTTGTGACTGATATTGTAGTTAGGTTTGATTTTAGTTATTCTGTGTATGTATGGTAAAGAGAGTAGATCCAAAGGTGGCTCAAAAATTTGAAATAAAATCATTAAATGATTTTTGTTCGATTTCCAATTATTTTCAATAATGTTGATCAGCAGCAGGCGAATGAGATCATGCTTTATAAAACAACGATGAGTTAAATTTAGATGCAACAAAACCAGCAGATAAATATTAGACTGAAGTATTTAAACTAAAAAACAAAAATAATATCCCTTTATTTTCAAATATTCAATTTAATTAATACATTATTGTCCCTTCCCTTCCCTAACGCTTCTGTAGAAAGCGTATATAGTAATTTAAAAAACTTTAAGACAGATAACAGGAATAAATTAAATACCGAAACTGTAACTGCTCTTATGATAACTAAAAATGGTATTTAAAAAAATGGCAATTGCATTACATTTGAATAATAAAAAAAATGATTAATTGTAAGATTCTAAAATAAATTAAACTATAATAATTTTTTAATGACAAATTTGTTTTGTAATATTTTAATTGTTTTCAATAAAATTAATGACGATTATCAATATCTTTATTAAATTTTTTTAAAGCGTATCCTTATTTTTCAATAAATTTAGTTTTAAGTAATGTTTAATTTGAATTATCGCGCTATTATAGAAAATGGGGAATGAGTGGGGATTTTTTGAATTATTAATGGGGAATAAGGGGAATTATAACATTGCATGTCGGAATGTGAGCTTCGATGCTGACGGCAACGCTGTTTAAGTCATATTTATCAGAAAAATATCCACCGTTTGCGTGCCACTTTGCACCTGTCAATCACGTAATTGCGCCGTCTCTGCGATAGATTTACTAATGTAAATTGTAAACAATGTACGTATTGAATTTGAATATTTATAAAATTTAAAATGTTCAAATTAAATGTTAATTCTATGTTTTATTTTCTTCACAACTAATTTTATGGTTATTTATTTGTTTTTATATAAGTTTAATTTTCTATTCTAATGATGTTTTTACCTTTTTTGTTTAATTTTAAATGTATTTACAATTTTTTAATATTGAAATTGCCATCTGTATAATAAAACAAATGTTAACTTTTTAAATAGGAAGCATTTACAAGAATATAGAGCTGGTAGTACGGTATGGGTAGATGCAAATAGATACACAAATAATTTAAGTAGAAAGAGCCCAAACGGTTCTCGGTTTTACTTTTTATGCCGCCAGTTATATCGATACCGCATAACCATGAACCCGATGAAATTACTATGGAGGTATTTTGTTTGAAGACGGAACTACGGACGCGGATCTTAATGGAAAACATTAGTATGGCTCTGCATGTTGAACTTCGCTATTCTTGAGAAGCTTGGATTTAGGTAGGTGGAAGAAATATAATGCGCTCCTTAATGTAACTTGGAGTTTGCAGGATTACGATACTATATTAGGAGGGGAGAAGGTACGACATGAAACTTGGTGCTAGACTACTGGAATTTTATAAGAGGTTCATTTTCGCTAAAGATGTCACCAGCCGTGTTGTTCATCTCACCGACAATATTCCGGTTCGTTGAGCAAGGGCTATAGGTGGCAGTCCATATGAATACCACATTTAAGATTGTACCAAAAAGAGGTACAAGATCTAAATTTTTAAACCATACTATCATAAAAGATATGATAGTATGGTTTATTCTGTACCGTACGTTTTGATGGAGCTTAAGACGCATGCCGTATACGTCAATATACTGACAGTACTGTGACAAATGATTCCACGGTTAAACCCCAAATCTGTGATTTCAGATTACAAGGAAGCCCTTCGAGCAGCTGTTCAAGACGTATTCCATAGAACACAACTCATTCGTTAAGGGGAACGATAAACTTTCTTCAAGCAGGCATTGGTATATAAATATTTACAAAAATTAGAATCTAAAATTTAATTATTTGATTCATTTTACTTTTATTATAATAATATTTTATTGTTTTAGCTTATTACATTGATGTGGAAGACATCCCCAGAGCCATTCATTACCAATATATCAATGTTCCTGCTCAACAACCGCTACTACACCCAAAACCACAATATTCACAACACCTACAACAACCACTATTACAACACATACAATCACAACTTACACAACTCCAACATCTACAATACCTACAGCAACCATAATTAGAACACATACAACCACAACGCCCACAACTACAACACCAACAAATTCAACATCTACAAACACAATACTTACAACAACCACAATATATACAACCATAACACACAGCTACATATTCACAAATTCAACATCCACAAATGCAATACCCACTAAAATCATAGCAACCACAATTACAACATTTACAACCGCAACATCCACAACTAAAACACCTACTAATACACCCTCATTTACAAACCCACAACAGCCCCATCAAACTCAACAATTTTTTTCATCTTAAGATTCCGAACATTTAGCACTATTTTATTAAACTCTGGGCATGAGAATTACTCTTCTGATTAACATCGTTTGATGATTTCAAAATATAAACTGATCTTTTAAAACTAATAAAAAGCAGTGGCAAAAATTTAATTATTAATAGTTTATAAAACATGTATTCACACTAATGCCAAATGGTGCAGTATTAAAATAAAAGAATTTTGGTATGCATATATGTTATTTGGTTCCTAATGTATTTGTATAATGCGATTTATATACCTTTTTTGAAATATGACATGGACTATTCGTGTTTTAAATTAAATTAAGGAAAGTATATAAGCTTTGTATATACTGTTTTTTCTGCGCTAAAGAAATTTAAACTATATTTTTTCTGTTCTATAAATGAATCAAATTTCATTTCAAGCGATGACCATAAAATATGGTCTGTGCATAGTGTAGAAAATATGACATAGATTTGATACCAGTAAAAAATATTATTCAAATCAAATATACATTGTTTTAGATTTAAAATTGATTAGAAAAAAAAAAAAAATGAGCAAAGTAAAAACTGATTGTAATCTGTATAATTGTTCAAATAATCAAAAGTATGGAATTGTGGGTAACAGGAATAGAAGGTATCTAAACATGTGAACAAACAAGATGTTATATATGACAGGTCAACACGTGTAAAAGAATACACATAAGTGAAATTATGCTGTATTGCAAAATATGAATATAATGCAATACCATAATCCCTACCGCGGAAGATTTTGCAATATTTATATAGTTTTATGAAGCTAATGAATTCATTTTCATTTCATGTACGACAGTTCTTTTTTTACATAATTTGTTTATATTTCACCAATATTCTAACAATGAATATTATAATTATGATGATTAATATATGATTTATAAAAATAATACTTGCTATTTATTTGAAATTTTTCTATTTTAGGCGTAAAACCATTGTAAGATTTTTTATTATTTTAATTTTGTGTATATTTAATAATCCATTTATTTTAAATTGATGATTAGATTTTTTTAAATGTAATTGTTTTTATAGTTGATTAAATATATTCCAAATAAGTTTAATTAAATAAAACACTTGTTGAAGTTTCAAAATTAAAATTTTATTAATTTAAACGTATATCGGTTTTTTACACCATCATCAAAAGTATAATTATAAATCACATACAAATTTTCCAATCTTATATGTATAATAAAATAAAAGGTGAAGGTAAGGTTGGTGGTTGTAAAAGTAGTAAAGAAATTTATTATTATTATATTCAATTGCTCTTAGAATTTCCATTAATTCTTAAAGATGTAACGTTCTTCAATGATTTTGCAAAACTTTTAGATTGTCTATATCGAAAGAATGATTAAATACTAGCATGTGTTTGATTACATGAGTATATATATATTGCTTTTTACTGCACACTTTTTGAAAGTAAATATGAAAAAAAACAATATGATATAAAATTATTTTTTTATTTAAATATCATTTTTAAACGAGCTATTATGCCTTAAGTAGTAAATAAACGATTATACTGATATGAATATACATCCAATAAGTTACATAAAGTTTTAATAATTTTTAAGAAATTGTGAAATATCATATGCTAAATTTAAACTGTGTGCAAATATTGAAAAATGTAACTAGCATAATATATTTTTGATACATATTTTCCTCAAATTAATTTTTAGTAAAAAAACTTTTTTAAATTGAACTATTTATTTTCTACAAAAAATATATAAATTAAAGAAAAAGTTAAAAATCACGAGTAGACTTAAAAAAAGAATTTCGCATTTTTTCGATTCATTTTAGTTTTAATTTTGGCTGCATTATATCGCTTGTTTTCAGATTTAGCCAAAAATGGGCCCGCATTAATATATAGAAGTCAATGACGTTTTTGGTTAAATCATGTTCGTGTTGAAAACACCCAACTTTTTGCATAATTCTTTTTGTAATTCTGTACATATTGTAGTAATGGTCTCAACATTAGTTAGTGATTTAGTTATTGACCGTAAAACACACTTCTATAGTTGTTTTGTGAGATAAAATAATTCCTGGCTAGCAAAGAGAAGCCCACAATATATATCCATTTTAATAGTCATATAATTCCGCTGGAATTTTTGATCGTCTTCCCCACTTTCCAGTACTTTTTTTCCGGAAACATTGCATCCTTTCGAAGGACGTACTAGAGAATACCAAGACGCCCAGCGATATACTTGGGCAAACATTTTAGGATCTGGGTGATCGTTCCCTCCACACGAATGTCTCATGACCGAAAAAATATCTGAAATTAAAGATAAATTATTCTCTTGAAAATAAAACTTATGTTATCAATAGCATTATTGTCATGACCGTTTCTGTAACTACCTCCAAAGGATCTTGAGATAAAGTTGCTGTCATTAAGTATTTATATCCACATTCGCTGTGGAGCAAAAGTTATGAATTTTTTTTCCTATTCGTCCGTATTGTCTCCCAACTCAGGACATTCAACGCAGCGTGGGGGCCGAAACTAGTCTAACGGAACGCGAAATTTCCCCTCTCAGGACAGCGACGCAGCGAAGGGGCCGCCTAACGATTTTAAAATTTGGGACGTTAATCTTTCCCGCGATTCGCCGTGTTATCTCTCCACTCTGTATCATAGAAATCGGAGTGGGGAATGCCAAATGCATAGAATAGAAATGCAAATAAACTATACCGTTGAATTGATTTTTATGATATGTATTACAGATTTAATGTAACAGTTCTAATAATATTTATGTCATCTGCTGTTATAGGTATGTTGGTTATTTGTGATGTACTAATACTAAATAAAATATTCGTTGTATCCTGCATTATATAATTTCCCTTACGATTCTTTATTTCATTGTGTAATAGTAACCGCCTAAATGTATGGAAAAATTGCAAAGCCTACGGGACCTTAAATATATATGATTTTTTTTTACAATTACTATGCACATCCATTTAAATTTAACTTACCTCACACTACAAAAGAATAATTCTAAGTGGTCCTGGGTAAGTTTATATGTTAAGATATAATTTAAATATCCTGTATCAACCACGTAACTTTCATATAATCCCATCACAGCAGTTATTGTTATTATGAACTGTTTGAATGGTGTTTTTTTCTGGGCATTTAGCAATAATTCATTATTTATTGTTGTACATTTTGAGGAAAAATCTATAGCTTTTTAAAAAATCGGTTCCCATTTGTCTATGTTTGTGGATTTAATCGGGACTTTGAATCCATAACCAAATGTGGACCTTGAATTTAATAATTCAAAAAGACTGTCTTAAAAGTCTTATAAATTTGATGGTAGCTTCTGCTCCAACAAACAAACAATGTTTCATATCAAGCATTAAAAATCCAAGTGCGTCCGTAACACTACGACTAAATATTTGTACAGCTAGATTAACCTGTGATGTAAGTTTAATTAATTATCGTCATTTTTGCTGAACATCGCATTAAATATATTATATTTATAGATGCACTTACTTTCATTTTTTGTTTTCTCCAGTCCATGTGGGCTTTTCTTAACTCATTTCCAAACCGTAGATTTTCATTTTCTTATAAGTCTAATAAATATTGTATGTAAGCAAAGTTAATCACATTTCTCACCGAATCTTTAAATTGACCCATGGTAGCCTAGTTGTTTCTTAACAGCTTTATCATACGGCAAGCATCAAAAATTGTTAATACTTTCATATTTTGATCTGATGGATGATTAAACATGGTTTTAGTTGTTCCCTTGTACCTACATTCTCTATTTTCGATCCTAATTTTTCCATCATGGAGAAGTTTACACTAGGACCGTCACACGTAACTGATGTTATTATAACTTTGGCTTCATGCAACATAATAAGTGCTTGTTTAATCAGATTTGCTTTATCTGCACTGTTTTTACGAATTAATAAAAAAATAAGTTATTGGTATTTTCCAATAGCCGTTCATACCAACAACCATTAGAACTAAGGTTTCTTTTGCCTCTTGCAATTCGTCATTATCTATATCTGTCCCCAGATCTACATATCCCCAAGTTTTATTGTTGGTGAAATCAATTTGTTTTCTAATATGTATTTCGTCCAGCATCAAACAACAAATTGTTTTATTACACTTTAACTCATTTTCTATAACTTTCTCTTTTAGAGAGTTAAATGCTTGCTCAGAAAAGCCTGGTTCACATTTTACGTTCGTCATCCAGCTTCTGATAACGAATATTTTTCAAACATAATTATATCCTTTGAAACTTTAAAATTGCAAAGTCATTGCAAAGCTCCTAAGGGATGCAGGGTATTTTTCCCTTGTAATTTTCCCAGATTTTGCATTATTTAACATCCGTTTCATTAAGGCTAATGATATACCACTAAATGTTTTTTTTTTAATATTTGTTTTACATCTTCATTTATATAATTTTTTTCTTCAAACGGCAAACAACTGTTTTTAAATGGATAACTTTTTTACGTAGCCTTTCTTCACGTCGATTTACACATCTTAACTTAACTGTATAAAGTTCTTTCTTTGCGCATTTTTCTCTGATCAATTTACTTTTTATCTTCCTGGAAGGAACACTAAAAGTAAACTTATTTATATAAATTAAAAATGATGATGACTGACTTTTGGACGATGAAGCGTTTTCTTCTACAGTAACATTCGGAATTATGGCTTCTTCAATAGTTTTTCTAAAATTAAAATATTACTTAAATTTAATACAGTTTTGCATGAAAAATGAAATTAATGTACCTCTGTGTTTTGGTAGGTGATGAAACTACTTCCGCTTCTGATGAAACAATTTCATTAACTTCTAAAAGAAATCTCTTAGTAAGTAATATTGTTGAATCGGAAGTACTAAAATATATAATTTTTATTTATAGCAATTATTAACTAAAGCCACATTATATTAATCATTAACTAAACAAAACTACCTTTTAGATGTTGCAGCTACAGTTAAATCAACATTTTCATGTTGAAATTAATGTTTATAAATAGCTAAATAGATTTCTCAACCTATACTGTCTGCCTGGATTTATCTTCGTGACTTCTTGGTTTTTGATTTCGTTGACTTGATTTCATTGATTCACTTGGTTGATCTCTCCGCAAAAAATTGTGTTCATTTAAACTGATAAATACCTGGTGTTCTTGCGTGAAATATTTACTGCACTCACTACCATGTCTAGCTGGCGGTGAAAGCTTTCAATTCGGTCTGAACTGGTTTTTGCAACACAATGATGCAAAAATAATAATTAAAAAAAAAATAATATCGATACCGGGATCCGAACCCGAGCCGCTGGGGTATCAAGTTTACAACTTGACCACTCGGCTGTAGCTGACGAATAGATTTCAAAACGAAGCCGCAGCTCAAAATTCTGGTTCGTTGAATTTTTAGTCTTAATTCACCTTGAATTCGTGTAGTTTACCGATCACAGTGGAAGTTCGGAAGCATTTCAATAAATGATTAAAGTCTGAAATCATCCATAAACGTCGTAAGTTGTCATAAGGATGTTCACAACTAATGGTATGATCGTTTACACCTAATATCTTCCACACTCCTCGATTCCATGATGCACCATCTATTACGACAGCACCAATATAAATTCCGCTGTTTTCCATTAGGATAATACATTCTAAAATAAGTTTGTGCAACGGTTCACTTCTGCAAGAACTATTGGAGAGAAAGCAACCAAAGGCTTGCACCCATCTACCCTGGAAAGGCACAAACTTAAAAACTAATGCATGATCAGCTGTTTTATTTTTTAAATTCTCCGGGATGTGTTGTCCTAGGTCAACAAAACCATTAATTTTCATTGATTAAGGATCAAAGTAAACGTCTTCACTTAATTTCGTTTCATCTACTAAAATAACTCCTTGTTGTTCGCTTCTCTTCATAGCCTGACATTTTTCATTTAAATTTAAAAAAGTTGTCGGTTGAAATTCGTAAGCAGAGCAGCTAATTTTTCTTATAAACTTATTCAACGTTTGTACAGTTGGAAGCGGTAAAATATTTCTATTACGTATAATATTATAATTATTTTACGCTCACTTCTTCTTCTAGAATCCATGTTTGTTTTTTTTTAATAAAATTATTAGAAACAATAAGGTTAGGACTCAAGTTGTACTTTGCGTACACACTTTGTAATCAAAAATTTGGTTACGACTGTACGCAGACTTTTTCTACTCGAATTTTGTGACTTTTTTCTTTTTGAATTCTTCATTTCGGTTATAACGAATTTCAGATTTGTTAAATTATTTTTTCTAAACCTTTAAGATTACATAGAATNATATATATATATATATATATATATATATATATATATATATATTTGAAATTACAGCACCATCTACCAAGAATGGATATATGGTATTTAAAAAAAAAGTAAAGTACTATCGTTTAAAAAGTTCAAAAGTATGTACTCTTCTTTATACGTACCAATATTCCATTATTCTAAGGAATGGTAAACTTGTATTTACAGATTTTCATTCATAAAATAAAGGTACCTAAAGTTGAATTTCCCAGAAGTGGCGGAATTAAAAAGCAATATGCAAAAACAAAAACCTTTATAATGAAAATTTTGGTTTATAAAAGTAACTGTTCCTAGTATAATATAGATTGAAATATAATTTTAAATAGCAGAACTGCACTTGAAATAAATCTTATAGTAATATTACTTTAAGCAAGACGTTGTGATTTATTTTAATTATATAAAATATTAAATATTCTAACATGCTCATATAATGATATTATCATTATTATACTTTTTTATTGTTTATTTTATATATTTACTTTTTTTTCAATTTATAAAAATATATTTAAATTTTTATATTAATGTATTCAAATGCATTCTATCGCTTTCTAATGGGAGTGCCAAAGGAAGTGGGGTACGCAAAATGTGAGGACCGGCAACTTTGCTCAGATTCTTTTACCTGTGATACCAAACAAACTAAAAACCCCATGTTGCCCACCGCTATACTGGCCTGTTTTCCTTTTCCTCACCCTTTTCTCCGCTCTGCGTATAGTACAAACACGCGGCTGGACGTTTTAAATTTACCTATTTTAAAAAACACTTTTGGCGATTTTGCTGAAATATTCTTCTAAAGAATCGATAATATTTTCTTGCAACCAAATGTAACACAAATAGATATTGTATTTGACAGATATGATGATATTTCGATAAAATATTTGGAGTCAACTTTGTTCAAACCATTTACTTGATATCTAAGAGGATGGGGCGTAAAAAATAAATGGACCAGTAAATTTACTGGCAACATCCAGAATCCTAATCTGTAAGTTTTTCTGCAAAACTATGCACAGAATGCGGTCCTCATATTTTGCACACTCAACTTCATCCAGCGCACGGTCTATTCTGACCGTTCTGACCAAGTTCAAGATAAATAAATGCATCTCATTATATACATATATCTTGCTTATTTTAACTCTCCTTCTACATCACAAGAGAGCCGGCGGTGTGCCTGGCGTTATCTTCTATTCTATTTATCTTGGTTAACCATGGTGTTTTAAATGCTTTTGCGTAAAATACTTTGTCTAAATTTTGTTTCAATTAATTGCAATCAAAATAAAGGATGTAAATTTAATATTTTAGTTACATTTTATCTTACTTTCCATTGGTTTAACCGTAAGAATTTTTATTTCTGTTCAAAATGTACAGTAATAATTTATAAAATAATGAAAATTAAATCGTGTTGATTTTTCATTATTATATTCTAACAGATGCGGCGTTTTTCAAATTTTTGCAGTTATTTAAAATATTAAAGTAAGTTGCAACAATAGTTGTAACAATATCGCTAACGTAAATCATTTTCGATCATACTTGGTTTAAGTAACATTAAATATTAGTATGATAATAAATTCCCTTATCAGGTTCGTTATTTGCCGTGTGAGCGACGCGTTTCGGTTTTTCAACCATTATCAAGCTGATTCAATTTTGACCTCTGTGCCGGAAGTTCGATATCTCTCTATAGGTATACCTTTCCAAAATCGGTATAAACAAAGCTAAAGATTTAATCCAGCTCCTAAAAACAATATTATCCCAAAATAAAATTAAATTCACTTTGGAGGAAGAAATAAATCAGAAATTAAACTACCTCGACATTACACTCATAAAACAACAACACAACATTTTTAGAAAGGATACCTCAACAGACACACTAATACACGCTACATCTAATCACCCTAAGCAACACAAAATGGCTGCATTTAGAAGTCTATTTTTCAGACTAGAAAACATACCACTCAATAGCAAACATTACCAAGAAGAGCTTAACATAATCCAACAACTATTAGCGGTAAGAAACGATTATAGCCTCAACACCATACACAAAATACACACACAAGTAAAGAAAAACATTGAAAAACGGAACCACACCAACACCGAAAACGTAGTC